>JAGVSP010001623.1:0-40563 GCA_022494985.1 Micrasema minimum
AGTCCACGCTATATAATGTTACGTAATCGATTTTCTACCAGACAAGTATTTTTTAGTAAATACAAATGTTTAAGAGTAATTTACTAAAAGCATTACAAGCAATTAACAAAAAGGTATTGTACAATTTTTACAAACAGTGCTTTTAAACAACGAATTAAAGAAAAACTTTGTAAATATGTGATTTACGGATAACTTAACGAAAAACTACATATTATATTTACAGTGAAATTATTTTAACGTTTTTTCTTTTCATTACTGTGTCCTACTAAACCACGTTTAAACTTTTGTAATATTTTAGCTTAAAATTAATAGTTTTCTTAACATACATAAATATGAATACTTAGCACCAACCAGACATATTATTACGCGTGTATACATTTTATTTAATTTGCTGAGGTTCCCGTACACGCATTGCCATAAAAATAACGTTTACACTGGCCGAAGCTTTTAAATTTAATTATTCCAACGATAATACAGCTTTCAGACTTCGCCGTCACGCCATTTAAAATGAATATGTGGCCCATATACTAAAAATGTCAGTCAATTATAAGCGTAATAATACTGGAGTAGAAAACAAAGGCTGACATTTTATGACACTTGACTCATATTTTAAGTACTTTTGCATCAATAAAACATCATTGTTAAATCTCCCTCCAGTTTTGCCCGAACGAGGGTTGACCAAGAGTAGAATGAAAGAGAAAGAATAGAAAAAAAGAGTAGCCTCATGGAGAAGGCTACCTAAGATTCGACTCCCGAAGAAGTCAATATAAAAAAGCATTTTGTATTCCCAAATTGCATATTATGTGACCTTGGATAGAAGCCTAAAACTGATAATATTGCCTTCAAAGTAAGAAATTATCTAAGTTTACTGCGTTTAGTGTAGCAATGCAGTGCCCTATGCATCATTAAGTGCGAATAAAGGAAAGTAATAGTAGTAGTTAGCTACCCTGTCTCTTTGACAAAGACATCAACGTTTGCTTTGATATATTTATTTTATTTTAATTGGTTATATATAGTTGGAATATTACGGTATGCTACTAGTACCAAATGAAAAAAAGTAATATTTTATGTACAACTTACAATATAATACGTATAGGTACACTATTATCAACTTTTTGTATAGCTTATTATCTTGAATAATACTTCTACTACTACTCTCCCTTATTTATTTATTATCCGTATCAAATGGTGCATAGGGCAATGCATTGACACACATGTGCAGCGAAATAATAAAAAAAAAACAGGTACGTACATACTTTTTTACTTATATAACAGCAAAAAAAAAATTGTAAGAAACTAACGCTAACTATAAGAAAATGATTACTATTATATTATATAAATTCTACGTTTTATTATAAAATTTTACTCTCAATTTTATATTTCAATTTAACAATTGAACATTGTATTACATTTTAGGGAAAGGGTTTTTATGATAACATTCCTTGTCCTATGTTCTTCCATAAAACTTCCCAGAACAATTTTATATCCCGCCCAAGTACCTGCAACCCCTAAAGCATGTTTCATAATGGAACAACTATTTTTATGTGTTGATCCGTAAGTTTTTCTTTCCGTTTTCACGTTATATTTTCTTAAGTCCTTACATTTTCCAGAACTTTGTGATACATGTGGAAAGTTATTTGAATTAACTCACACACCCACACAATGTTTTGTGTGGTTGTTTAATATCAACCTTATGACATTACATAATGCACTAGGTTTGAGAAATTTTACACTTATGTATAGTTTTAGGGTGTTATTACATACACCCCGACAGATGTCAGTCGATGTCATCGATCTATTAAAAAATTAGATCAGCCAACGTCGATCGACAAATCTATCATATTATACCTTAGTAACCGTCATCTATTAATGGTCAATCGATGGGCGATAGAGTGTTGCGGTGGAATTATGTGAGACTCGAGGCCCATTGATCGATAGACATTAACTCGTACCCTTTGATCAGCCTTCAGCTATTAAATCAATCAATCAAGTGTGTATAATAACACCTAACATCAGAGAGGGATTTTTTAATTGCTTTATACAAAAAAAAAACTTTTTTATTTTATTTATTTAACCACCTCAACAGGCCAGGAGGCTAAAATACATATGGGAACAATTTTACAAATGCCTAGACTAGTTGTAACTAGTAATTATTATTTTTGACAAAAAGACTTAAGTACGAGTAGATAAACATTAGGGGTAATGCTTCACAAATAGATCAAGGCTTAGGTTAGTAATGTTTCTATTGGTTAAGCCTGTTTGTAAAACCTTATTGACCTTGATCTAGTTATGGAGTCAGGACCCTCAATTTATATGTATAATAGATTATTAATATCATCATCCCAATCTATATAAACTGTGTTTGTATGTGCGTAGCTGCCATTCAAATAATTTATTTGAACTTGCTTAATTTGCTGTAGGTACACGAATTATTTTATGTTAAACATGCTTTCACACTTTTTCATTTTCAAAAATAAAAATAATTTTTTTTTTTCGTGAAAAGCGAATACTAATTTTTACGTTTCCACGCAAAACTTCAAAGTATTAATCCATATTTATTTATAACACTTTGTAACATTGATTTTAGGTGCTTAATAAATAAGTATAATTCGTCTGTCCTCATTGTTGAAAAAAATTCATTTTCCATATTATAAATATAATCGGTTCCCATATAATAATTGTTATTATTCTTATAACATGTTTACCTACGTAAGAATTGGATACTAGTTTTTTTTTTATGGAAAATTAATTTTAAATTTATCAACAATGAAAAAATAATGCTTTAAACTTCCTATTGAACAAGAAAACTATCAAGGTGTTTTAAATTAAATGCATTATAATATCAAAACCTCCAACGCGTGCTTAGCTTATTTATATTGGTACTTACGCACTAAACCTCCAAAATGTTTTCGGTTATGAGAGTGCTGTTGAAATATGTAAATATCTATATATTTTATATTTGTGTTTATTTTGTTTTCCAAACCATCACAGTAGATATGAATATCAGATTCTAGAGTGTTGTGCTTAGTACCTAATAAATCGCATTACTTTGTGTTCAGACCTACCGTTCCGCATTTTACACCCATGACGTGAAATTTACAAAATTCGCAGAACACATCATGAGGAATGAGTTAGTAATGACATTTACTATATCAATATTAGTATAAATACTTACTACCTACGAAAAACCAGTATTGTAAATGAATACCTCAGCACGGGACTTGCCCAGTGAGGTATTTCATAGAGTAAAAAAATAAATTGAAAATGATTTATACAATTTTTTAGTTCGAAAGTACCTATTTGTATAAAATTCCTACTCTTTTTGCGAGTTCTTTTTTATTTTGCGGGAACGGCAAGGTAACTATAAAATTAGTCCTAACAGCTTACATTTGTCGATTCTAAGCGTATATTCTGCACCTTTCAGTTTTGTAATGTAATCAGAGCATGAAGGTTTACAAACTGAATTCGCAGTAGATATTAGTCACCAGTTCTTCAATGATTCAGATCCCAATGGTTCTACGATTGTGAAGGTCATGATTGTTTACAAACAAAAATTCACAGTATTTATTCATAAATTGGTTTTGTGTATGATAAAGTCATGTTTATTTACTAACTTATAAAGTTGATAATAATTGCAGGTTCTAGAGTTATAACTCTAGCCGGTTCTGATATAATACTCGTACATCAAGGTCATGAAAACTTGTAATAATCATGACCTGGATGTATGAAGGGGGGGGGGAAATAATGCATTTTTTGTAAAACACCCTGCATAATATTGTGCAATTTCAACAGCAGCACTAGCTTATTTTAGTAGATATTAAGCCAGCAAAATATTTGTCAACCTGGCAAAGTTGTTAATAAAAGTAAAATTGGCTAGTAACTGCTTTAGTAGCTATAACCTAATCACCTTATACAACAGGTGGATCCCGCGCTATCCCGCAGCTACACGCGGCTAGCACCCATCTACCGGAGCAGGAAGCGCCACCGCGCGGCCCGCAGCCGCATGCAGCCGACCGCGCGTCCGGTGGACCTCGGCGACCTGGCCGCTCCGCCGCCGGCCGCGCGAGGGAACGGCACCAATGTAGGCAAGAGTTGCTCGGCCAGGGACGCGTACGGGGGCGTGGACCACTACCATCGGCACTCGGATAGGGGCGCGCCGCAGGTGCGGCTGCTGCGCATGCGTGCTGCTTGGTTGTCATCCGTCATCATTCTGACACCTGACACATCATCCGCGGACTGTCTCATTATGACTCACACCGGTCTTAGACTGTCACGTGATCATCACATCGAGCTAAGAGACTTAATCTTAAACGGTCGCATGTCATTTTGAGCGAAGACTGTTAAATTTTGACTCACATCGGGTCACGGGATCATCTCATCGATCTAAGACTTAATATACAACAGTCACATAATATTATTATGAGCAAAGACTATTACATTTTGACTAACATCGGTCATAGACTCTTACAGGATCATATTTTTATACAATTAAAACGAGTTACTTGAGCTAAAACTGTCACATATCATCATGACTATAGATGTAGACTGTTACATAATTTGTTACATTGTTACATTTTTGTTCACTACGGTCATATACTGGCACGTGATCACGGTTATAGACTGTCACGTGATCATAATAAACATTTCGATTCGCATAAACTGTAACGTGATTTTAGAATATCCCTATATTAGACTATAGCATCAGGACAGTGTCATTATGATTCGTTTTTAATTTTTTTAATGATTTGAGCTCTTACGATATATCCAAATTTATCACGTGATCATATATCACATAAAAATGTCGTGTCATGGGCTACTAAGACTTTCATAATGTCATCATAAGGTAATCTCACAACGGTTGAAGACTTTCGCGTCATAAACAACTATTCTTAAGTTGGTTAATACAGTTTAACTACTGTCACAGCATAGTTATTTTGAAAATAGATCATTGGTTTTTTACATTATCTGTATATCGTATATATCAGGAATTACATACATTTTTATATAGGTACTCTTACGTCATGGTCATACATATTTATGTTAATAAATTATCACTTTAGGTTCAGTAAAAAACTATAAATAATTGATGTATTTGCTTAATTCTTATAACCATACGCTGGCTGTTTTGCAACTCAAAGATGTTTTGCAACTAACACGGCTATAAAAATATATATCTATAAAAATATATAATAAATCGTAAAACCATTGAAAAAATCGGATAAATGTAATCAATAAATTTCTAATTTTAAAATGTTTCTTTTTCACATTTTGTTTGAAATGCAAACCCAACTTCATCAGACCCGGACATACAGGACGTGTGGACATGAGATTTATGTTTCCTCATAATTTTTATTAACTATGGACTGACGCATGATTTTACGGTAATGAATAATCATAAGTCATAATGTTTTCATAAAATCACAAATTCTTCATAATTGTTATTTAATGTGCTCTTTTTACAAACAACTTTCATGAATTTCACTTTTGACAGCACATTTATTGCATGATTGTGTAAATCAATTGATAATTATTTCATAAAATCAATCATAGCGATCATCTGTGAATTACAAAACCAATAACTTGCATGAATTTCATATTTATTCGATGTTTACGATAATGCATAATATTTTTGATAATTAGAAAATTTAAATACTTAATTATTATGAGGATATTAAATAGATTATTCAAGCAGATACCATATAATAAAATATGGATATGTCTCGTTTATTATATATTAATAGCTTTATGGTAATAATAATAATCAGACATGCATTTTATAATATAAGTACCAATGCAGAGACGTAAAAAAAATTTGAAATACCACTATTACTTTACTTCATCGGTACCCAATGGTGAATAGGGCACTGTATTGGTCAAAGTTCAGTGTATCTTGATCATTTTATCACGGTTAGATACGTCCACAAAAAAAAAAACGAATTTTATCGGATTGGTACACGTACGCAATATTATAAAGTTTTTTTTTGTCTGTGCGAGATTTTTTTCTCTAAATGTGTAAATCATTAAATGTCTCAAGCATGTAACATTCTGTTTCATTGTTTATCTGTGGAATTTATGTATAACTTTCGCGATTAATGGTGGTCCACTCCAAAAACGTTTATATTTGGTGTTATAAATTAATATCAATACTTTTTAATGTTACAAACCTTTTTTAAGGTGTTTATTCATGTCAAATTATTTCATTTCGTATTGTTTTGTTTTTATTACGTCATCGGCACTATGCACATATTTATGCACTTGCAAATATTTATGACATAATTTCACTGTAGATATGTACAAAATTACCAATAAAAATTACAGATATATTATTTTAATTTGGACTACAAGTATTTGACTACAGTAATTTATTCCTTATAATTAAAAATAAATTAAAACTATTTATTATTATGAACTGTCAACAATCTAGCATTCGGATTTTAAAAATTAGAAAAAACTTTTCTCTATTAAGCAGCCCAGTTAAAGCTGAAGAACTAAGATTATAGAGCTTTTGAGTTGATTTTTTTTTGAGTATAATGACTGCTATTGCAACGATTGGCATTCATTAATTTCACAGTAAATGTATTTTTGCTTAGAGCTTGTCCAGACAAAGCGTTCCTCGTGCGTTTCCAAGGTACTAGAGCTACACACACCCCGTTCTGATGCTCTCTCGCGCTTCTATGCTCGCGCTTAAAACGCGTGCAACGCGCCTCTCAACTCGCTCGTCTTACGCGCGAACGCCGCGCGTGTCGAGATACTAAGGCGCCATTGGCCATTGCAGCGTTCAGTATTTTTATTACTACGCGCGAGTCCATATTTGACATTATTTGGTTTGAAATGAGAGCGTGATAACTTCGATACGGAACTTTTAATGACGAAAGTTGAAAAACAAAAATTGCCATATGAGATATAGGAATCTTCAGAGTATTAAAACGTCTTCATACTTTTAACTGACTTAGCCCCTCCGTCGCACATTGCGCGTAGAAACGCGCGTAAAATGCGCCATCTGGATGCAATATAAATTGATGCGCGTGAGTGCCCTCACGCGTTAAACGCTTCGTCTGGACCATCACCTAGTGGAAACCTTAGCTTACCAAACTGGCAATAGGCTAAACTGACCCAAGGCTCAGTAACTATCAATGTAATATTAATCGGGGGATACGAAGTCCGTATAAAAAATTATCTACGAATTTCCTAGATAGAAGATTCGAAGGTAAATAATGCTTGTAATTGACCTCGTATCGACTATGAGTGCTCATGCTCAGGTCTTGAAGCTAACGATTATTTCTTCAGGTGATTTAATAAATGCATATCGTAACACATCTTAAACATGTGACGTGAAATTCACAAAATTTGCATGAACCCAATCGCAACAATGAAAGGGTATAGTATTGTGTTTGTTCTGTGTTTTGCGTGAAAGGCACGGCACATAAAAAATAAAAATATTTTACAAATGCAGAATAGTAAAACAAAAAAATGATTATTCGTCGGTGTTATTTGTCTGAAAATCGGATAATTAATAAGCGAGATACAGTAGTTTAAAATTAGGGACAAAACGAAAACCTAGAATCATCGTATCTCACTTACTAATTATCGGATTTACAATCGGATTGCACCAACGCAGGTATTTTGGTTCGTTTTATATTTCTGCATTCACAGAAAATTTTGGTGCTTTACTACAGTAATTTCCTCTTATGCACTGCTGTGTATAACACCCAAGGTCGAGACGAGCCGCTATCCACCCACTCCACACATCCACTACCGTCCCGGGTCAACCTCATGACCGTGGCGCCGGCAGCAGCGAACTCAGCGTGGACGTGTCGCCCATAACGGCTGGCCAGCCGGCTGTCGGCTCACCCTCACCCTGCTTTGGCCACCATTTCCTGCCTACAGGGGGCCACGCGTCGCGGTTACGCTGACGCCAGAAAGAACCACACAGTCCAAACGTGAGACCATGAGCATTGCATTATTCATTGATCTATCTATCTTTAGATTCATCGAGATACCTCATCTGAGAATTTATCTCACAACAATACCTCACTCGAGATATATCTCACTAAAAATACCCTCACTATGGTATCTGTGCTTGATTTGTTTTCAAATTTATTTTCTAGTACTCGTCAGGAATCACACAGTCCTCGGTGTGACATGGGTTTATTAATTTGTTGGCCTTATACAAAAAACGACACATATTATCGTTCATACTAGCTGTGATACCTTCACTGAGTATATCGCACTGAGATATCTCACTAAGTTACCTTATTAAGATATGTGTGTTCGATTTCAAGTGATTTATTAGTAGATGCCAGGAGCACTGATAGACGTGGAACATTAATTCTGGTACATGTAATCGTGGATTAAGACTGTCTGTTCACGTGGACATGTAAACGGACAGTAATTTTCTTAAGCCCGATGTTTCATCTTTGCCGCAGATCACTACTGTATTTTTTTAATCAGATAAAAAGGTTACGTAAAAAAAACATATTATTTTCAAGTGGACGATAGTCTATCCCTGAAGAGATTGTCATGTAGTTCAGAAAAACCTGACCCCAACTTGGAAACTTCATTCTGGCCAACCTAGGAATCAAATCTCTATCCATTTACAATTCGCTTATCGCCCTATCCACGTTTCTAGCCATTCTTTGGTAGACTGCATTTTTAAAAAAAAAACAATTGGGATGGTTAAATGTTATTTTATCTTTTCGTTTGTTTTTGTACTTTTTGAATGTAAAATTATGTAAATATTTGTAAATGGAAATCAATCGCCTCAAAATAACTAAAAAACGTATGTATGTTACGAGATGGAAATCGACTGTGCCTTTAGACAGGCATTCGTGGATATAAAATCCATAAAAGCGGTATTTTTAAAACTTTTTTGTATTCCGAAAAATCGTGATTTTCGCACCAAGATTTTATCAGTACTTTCATCTGTACGGGAAACATTTTACCCTTATAATTTAATTTAGCAAAGAGTTTTAATATTGAGTTAATTTATCTAAAATGATTTAATTCGTTTTTAAGCCAAAAAATCCGCTCAAATATTTATGATGCTCTAAAGTATTGTAAAAATAAAAACTTTCTAATGATTTATTCATGTTAAAAACAATTAAAAATTTATGATTTGAAAATTTTAACTACATGATATTAAAAAATATTTGGTATTGATTTACTTTGAGTAAGATTTAACATAATTATATATCGTCTTCCATTATAGAGAGCAGCTATATTAAATAAAATGCAGTATAATGCTTACAAATATGTAGAATATTTACAAAACTAAAATAATACAAATTCAATTTTTTAATTAAACAAGATTCAATATTACAAACTAATGGCTTACTTTATTACTTTCATATATTATGGAAATGTATTTTATTTTTTTTATTTTTACGAAACGGACAATCAAATTAACCGAACTTTTAATACAAAATTTAATAATTTAATATGATGCTAAAACAATCAGTAATATTTAAATACGTTTTGTAAGAATTCATTTGAAAATTTAAGTCAATTTTACTACCCGAATTTAAGTTATATTGGTATCGTATTTTTTTACACATTAAAATTTTTACATCATGCAACAAAAATTCTTATAAACCCTAACTTCCGTATAAAAGTAAAAATTGTAGCCTCAAATAAATTGAAAATTTCACCAACAGAATTATTTCTTCCCTTGTTTTTTTTTTTTAAGAAGACAATCTTTATATTCATCTTTAACTTTTTACGGAGCTGACATCAAAATAACATGAAATTACAGATTAATAACATAAAAATATTTTTCATTTTAAATTTTACCCTTATTTATCTGTACTGTACACAGCAAAACCATAAAAATATATTGTAGAAAATATATGTAATTTTGTCCAAATCTTGATGTCTCAACTGTGAATTTTCACTCTCTTTACATTAAGGAAAGTTCATTATATTTTACTGCATTCTAAATATACGAAATTGTTCAAGGAGAGAAAGATATACATATTTTCTGATGGATTAAATAAATAATACCTTCGCTTCATTTACTATAGAAACGCTTACTTATAGCTGTAAATTCAACCCGAATTTAGGAATAAATTGTACTTATTGTAATTGTGCCTGAAGCAAAATGTGAAATGTAAAAAAAAAACTATATTTTCCATAAATCTTTGAAACGAAAGTCTCATGAATAATCTCTTGCTTAAGCAGTGTTCACACGTCAATTGAATTATCTATATATTAACTACCTATTTACATGATATATATTACATTATGACCAATAACTTCATTTATTGTAAAGACCAAGTTTAGAAGCATATTTTCAATAATTTTAATAAATAGTGAAAGAGAAACGGGATTTTATTTATTTAATTAAAATCTACGTAATTTTTAGTGCAATTCTTTAAAAAAAAGCATGTGTTTCAAAAAGGAAAATGATTTATTTAAGTTTTCTTTTTAAAAAAAAGGTTAATTCTTCTTACTGTACTTATGCCAATTAAAAAATAGAATAATATAATGTAAAAGTATAGCTAATTGTAAGTTGCCATGATTGGCACTTGATGTCTTCCTTAAATTTAATGAAATGAAATATTTAGCTATAATGGTTGTAGATTTATTAGATTAATGCTTTGTAAGAAATAGCCTTAATATATTGATGGGTAAAAGAGGTTACCAATTAATATTAACAATACTTTATTTACAGGTCAACAAGTTTAGTCTATCCGCTCGCATACATTTTTGTGCAGAAGAAATGCCTAAAAAAAGTGTTAAAATATTGTTAAATTTAAAAAATGGGGATTTGGTGAACGGCTTGAATGGATCGACGATTATATTTTTTTAACTACATTTATTGTAGGTATGCTGGTTTTTACACATTTTATTATTTACGCGTTTATTTTGTAAATACCTTGTAAAATGATTGCCTTTTGTTAAAGTTTTGAGGGCGCTTAAAAAAAATCAATAAATTTTAAAAACTATTAGTAGCATGTTAATTAAAAATGATTGAAGAATTTCAAGATCTAAAATCTAGCGTTTTCATTTTTTAAATAAATAAAGGTTCGAAAAAATTATGACAATAATAATGAAAGAACTAAACATGCGATAGATATTGGTAGCATGTAATTCTTAAAAAATGATGAATCAATAAATGTGATATCGGAAAATGTTATTGATTTCATTAATATTTTTAGTTTTAATTGGCCCCTTTTTTGTTTAAAAAATACTCTTCTTGGTGATCCCTTTTACCCAGTTTGTATATAAGTAAGGAGATACGCGTTTTGAGATAAATAATGTAAAATAGTGTTATATCGGTGTATATATTACGAAGTGCATTTGCCTTCTTATGTTGTGATTCGTTTTACGTAATTCCTTCAAATGTTTATTGATCCAAGCCAATTATGGGAGAATACTTTCACGAAAACGATTACTAGGCATGGCCTAACCTAATCTTAATGAAGTTTAACAAACACCCCGATACATTTAATAATTTCGATTTATACATTGATGTTCAAATAATGATTTTTTTTAATTATTAGTCCAAAATAGTCATAACGTTCAGACTACGAATGTAATCGCTCAGTTTTGTCTAAAGATTTTAAAAATTGTATACTTATTCGATGGCTCGAGGACTCAATTTTAAAAAAATGAATGAAATGTTCCTGTGGCTTTTATGCATCACTTTTAATTATTGTTAAAAAAAAGATATCCTAATCAAGTCAAAAACCCACAAAAACTGCTGCTAAAAAAAATAACTCAAGTAAAATTGCATAAATTCATATTGAATGCTGTTTTTTATTTTTTTTCATTTATAGATAGTATTAATTGGACTAAATACACGATATTTGATGCAAAAATTTATCGAAAAAAAATTCAAACTCAATTTTCTCGAAAACTATTTATTTATTTATTTATAAACGCCGTTATCGCTTTAACAACGCGTTTTTTTTACATAATATACACATTTATACAATAATTATAAATCACTGTGAAGTTTTTTTAAAAATAAAAAAAAAAAGAAAAAATTAATACATAAAAAAAAATATCAGTTTGGGTCAAGAAATATCACTATGGATCAACTAAAAAAAAATAGTTTTCAAAATGACTCCACATATAATGTGGATTCACTGGTTTCCCACTTGTATATCGGGTTTTGTTACACCGTGTATTAGCTTGGATTATTACAGTGCGGAATTTTGGCAATTTAAAATTATCCCATATCAACCGCCGAGTAACCGAGCGTTTTCATTCGCAGTTTGAACAGGGACGCATGTTTTTAATATCAATCATTATATTGTATACTTACTTACTGCAGAGATATTAAATATTTTAATTTGCTGAATTTTTATGTTATTCACTAATTGTTGATTCATGTTGCTTGTGTGACGCAAATAATGCAGATTATAAAGATTATATTTATTAGTAAAATGCAAGATTTGTCTCACCTACCCGTACGATTAAATAAATGTCAACTGGTGATGAATATGTGAAATAAATTATTCTGAAATATAACTGGATTTTATTTCCTTCATCTTGATTTTGGGGCTCAGAAATGCAAAGAAACTATAAACTATAAAGGGCACTGCACTGGAACACCAAGTATCTTGATTCTTTTAATAACATGAATGTAAGATGATCAGTCTTACGCTTTTCTGTTAGTCCAAGGAAGCACACATTCAATGGATAAAAATAGTTAGGAACAAATTAAGTGTAATGTACACGAAAAAAAAATTAGTTTATGTTAATTATAAAGTACTAAATAAATACAATAATTAAAAAAAAAAAAAAAAACTCAATATTAGTATAAAATAATGTTCGACAACTAAATATAATTTTAATTTAAATTTCGAACGTTACATATTATTTCCAATTTATCTCAGTCCGTTTTAACGATCGTGATTTTCGGCGTTTAGCTAGTTTTTTTTTGCCTCAAACTTATTACAACAAACTACCTTAATTTAGTTGGTTCAAAATTACCCCGGTGCAAAGTAGCTCGGGTTTACGGTACACCGTTCATTTTATACATTATTGTGTAGCAAGTGATTATAATAATATATATGACAACAAGACGTTATATTCATATTCAAGTCTCTGTCAGGGATGAACGTTCGCTTGGTACCTGTCATCCCACACATTAAACGTACATAGGTGCCAAGAGGGACTTAACACGTCGCGTAAGGACTAGACGTTTCTGACATGGCTACTCCGCACTGTGGTGAGATGACAACATGACTGACACAAAACTGTAGAATAAATTAATTAAATTGTATTTGGTTTGTCACTTAAGTCACTGGATAAAGACATTGAGAGAAGGGTAAGTGCCGGGAAACAGAGTTAATGGTGCCTTAAAATCGATAGTGGCAAATAAGAACTTATTGAAGGAAGCGAAATTGGCAGTACACAACGGAGCTCTGGTACCAACCCTTATGTATGGTAGTAAAGCGTGGTGTTGGAAAAAGAAGGGTACAAGTAGACTGAATGCTGTTGAAATGCAATCTCTCGTATGCGTGGTAAGACTATGTATGATAGGTGTACAAATGTCGAACTTAGAGCAGAGTGCAAGCTGAGAAAAGCATTATCGACAAAATTAAGAATAGGCTTTTACGATGGTTTGGTCATGTGGAGCGAATGCGTGATGAAAGAACGGCTAAAAGAAGTTTAAATGCAAGTGTGCTTGGATGTAGAAGCCGAGGAAGGCCGAAAAAGACATGGCATGACCAAGTTCGACAAGTACTTGAAAGTGGACATGTGAAAAGTCGGAATAATCGGCGTATGTGCATGAGAAGATGTATGAATGTAGAGAAAGCAAAGAAAGTATGTCAGGACAGAGTGGTATGGCGTTATTTCCTCTCTGCCTACCCCTACGGGGAAATGGCGTGATGGTTAGTAAGTTAGTAAGTTGTCACTTAAGGCTCACTTGTTAGGCTCTCGGGAGGCATATTTATGTAGTAATATATATGGCCTGGCCAGCCAAAACACCTTCGCCGGAAGACAGTAGATACCAAAAGTTGCTGCGTCCGTTGCCTCACTTACGTGTTCCAAATATTTTATGTTGACCCTCGAACAATAATTCACTAGAAGGGGCGTTTTCACACAAATTTTATACAAATATACGCTTCCTAGGGTTAATTTCATAACACTATTTATTATCAAATTCCACCGTTTAAAGGATCCAGCACTACACGAAACGTGTGACGTAGATGTCTAGCGATGACGTTGATGCCTATTGATGACGTAGTGAGTGACGAAGTGGGTAACTACTAAACACCGAGACACGGTAGTATTTTCAAGTCTGGAATGTCGAAATTCTGGTTCGAAGGATAAACGCCACTTATTTTTTTAAATATTGTACCTATTAAGCTCGTAGCACGCACAGCGCACAGCTGTCCAAGAAAAACCTTAACAGAAAAACGACTTCGAGAAAACTCCACTTTGGGAAACCATGAGCCGTATTTTAGCAAAGTTTTGTTGCTGTTTTTCCCTTAATTTACTTCCATCAAGTTGCCAAAGCGATTTACGGACTGAAGCTATAATTCTGCTTATGACGATGATAAATCGTTTCAAATTGATGGCAAATTCATATCCTCATCATATCGTTTTATGAAAAAAAAACTTTGAAATGACGGTTTATCATGAAAGCACAACATGAAACTTGGTTTTATTTTATATTAAATTTTAAAAAAAAACTTCTTCTTCTTCAACACTTGCTCTTGACAGAGCAGTCGTGGTCTGACAGTAAAGAGGAAGCATGCCGCGAGGATTTGCCTCCATCTGTCTCTGTCTCCAGCACTTCTGGAGGTCTACTGGAGGGAGATGCCCGTCATCTGCAGTCACAAAGTCAGTCCATTTTATTGGACTCTGTAAAAAAACGAATACAAACTTTTTTTTTTTTTTTTTTATTCAAAAATATAAATGGTAAATTTGTACTGTAAAAATTATTTTGGCTCATGGGAAATATGCAATAAACCTACGTTTACATTCTTATAAATAATTTGACTGAATAAAAGCTTGTAAAGTAACAAAAAGGGTCAATAAAATCTTAAAAATTCGGGAGCTTTTTTATTAAGAGATGGAATTATTTATTTTTAAGTTTTTAACAATTTTTCAGAAACATCACGAATCCGTGTGATATTTTCAAGGGAGTGGCTATATCTATAATAACATAACACTAAAAGGTTAAGGAAAAAAATTGTCTCCATTTAAAGGAAAAAGAGGTTGTATTTGTTCTCGTAAATACGTATTTATTTGATCTCCGAGGGAAAAACGTGCCCGCGGGACATGGAAATACAGAATAAAAAGCTTTAGACAAAGGTAATTGGTGGTATATTTGAGCAAGTTGAGAAGCCTCGAGGAATACCAAAATCACACAAGGAATAAGAAATAAAAAGTGGATGTCAATATGAACGTGGCCTTCCAAAAAAGGAAATTTCGAAAATAGAAAATATTACTAGAACAAACTTGTATTTACAATACAATACAATACAATATTTACAGTATTTACTGGGAATTTTCGCCTGTTTTATTTGCTTCGTTCCCTATATTAAATAATACCGGGAATCGAAACGGATTTCCTTATTTCTTGCTTTGGATTATGTGGGTGACGTTCATAATAATTTATTTGCTCCTTTCTTGCATATAGAAAAAAAAAATCCGCATGTCGAATTGTGGTCCTGTGATTGATGTCAAGGACTCTAAATATCCCTTTTCCTTCATTCTGTCGCATTTTCTACCGACTATTTGAAAATTGACTCAATATTGAAAAATTTTATTTTTTGATATGACGCGACGGTAGGCTTTGAAAAATTATTTAAGTTGATAATGTTAGGTATATTTTTCAACATGAAATATTTATTTACTTGTGATTTTTATATGAATATTTAATTTGTGATACCATGGACTGGTACTGAAGCGTATGACTGATAACCCTACCTTCCTGTAATAAAATGACCAAGATACACTGCATTGCTGTACCGATTCAGTGCCCTATGCACCATTGGGTGCGGATGAGGGGATGAAGAAAGTAGTTGTAAGACTCAAATGCAGTTAAATTCACATAAGTACTATTTCGAATAGAGTTCAGTGGCATAATACTAGTCGCAGAGCTTTTTACGTTTACTATAATCTGTTTAATCTATCGGTGAATATTCTTAATGCTATTTTAATGCGTTTTCAGTGGCTTTAAATCGATCTTTTTCTAGACTTGTGCAGGTTTTAAATGGCATTTTACGGGAATGATTTACGACAAGCGTTTTAAAAAGTTATATAGTCAATTAGCTTTTTGTAACATAAAACAGATGAAATCTAAAAAATGAAAAAAATTTCTTCATAGAATGTAAAATAATGAAGGCATTAATAACCGATTGCGCATTAAGTTGGACCTGGGTCCTTTTATGTCCAGCCAGGTGCTATATCCGAACAAGTGACCGGACATCAGAGAACATCGGGAAAGGCCGAGAAAAAAATGGCACGATCGAGTACAACAAGTGCTTTAAAGTGGTCATGTGAAAAGTCGGAATAATCGGCGTGTGTGCATGAGAAGATGTACGAATGTACATACATAAAGGAAACGAGGGAAGTATGCCAGGACAGAGTGGTGTGGCATTCCTTGCTCTCTGCCTACCCCTTCGGAGAACTCAGGTTCAATTACTCAAGTAATTTGAGAAATGCATACAGCAATAATATTTCCACATAAATACCTAAAAACGTTTAATACAGCCAAAGAATTCTATAATATTTCTTATCTTGTAGGACCATTGAAATAGTATTTTCTTCAAAGTGTAAGACTTCTTTCATGTTCAGTAGGTACCCTGAAATGTAGCACTCAATACGTGTTTTTGAACCGTAGTTTTCCAGTGAAAGACACCCCAGCGTCCCAAATGTGTAATCGAAAGTTACCGAGAGTCATGTTGGAACACTTTTGAGACAGAATGGAACTCAATCCAACATAACATAACAGTTGACTTGCGACACTTTTTTTTTTTCTCTCCTTGTCAACTCATCGCATTTACTGAAATATCTGCAGAACCTTACCTACAAAGGATGTTCCCTTTTTACAATATTTAAGTGCCTTTTTATATCAAGTTTGTAAATCAAAATCTCTCGATTTGTTGGATGCGATAATTCTCTTTTCCTTTTTTCTTTTTTTTCTCGATCCTGAATGAAATCAGATACAACTCTATGGCGATTGAAACTTGTCTTTCAACTTATCGTATCACATTTACTGCAGGAAAAGAGATCCTTTAATGAGACATCATTAAAAATTATAGAAATCCTAGAATATCAGAAGTTCCAGTTCTGTAATTAAATTTTTAAAATGCGAATAAACTTTAAAAAAATATATATATTCTTTATCGAATTTATTGTGTTTAACAAAATTTTGAGATTGTTAAAATACTTATATTGACATTGGCTGTGTTATGTAGCCATTTATTTCCGATCCCCGCTATCTCATTAACCAATTTTACGTACATTTAAGAAAAATGAAAAATGTTATTAAACGAATAATGGCAAATTTGCCGACCCAATAATTAGGTAATAAGCCCTGTATGCTGTATACTTTTACTTAGATATCCACGTTCCTATTGAAAAATATTTTTTTCTTCTTCATTGTAAAAAAAAGTTAACACCTATTGGAATCCTGAATAGAGAAAACGCGCAGGAACTGGCGGCAGATCGCCTGGAGACAGTTTGTGGAATCCATGTGCTCCATAAGGGAGCGGAAATAGATTCATGATGAGTTTATAATATTATTTCATAAATCCATAATACAATTTAATATTTTAGGAAAAATTTTGTTTTATTGTCATTTTGAGGGCGAGATGTACGAGTATGTTGTACGTATACTGTATTGATCGTAGACTGTATATCATTAATTTTAATGAATATTCACTAAATTTATGTTCGTTATTTCAACTTGTATGGAGTTTGTGAACATTATTATATTTCATTGAGTGATTACTGGTAAAACGTTTTAATGGAACTTTGATATATTTCTTCAGTATTTTGTGGCGGACCCTTGTTATTTCAGAGAAAAGTGTAGGCAATAAAAGAAAATATATTTTCGACTGACAGTATTACCAACACCAAGATAATGTTTTACTTGCCTATAAAAACAGTCATTAACGTGGGTTTGAATTATTACTTAACCAAATAAATATTTATTGTACAGGTTTTATTGATTTTGTGATGTAAGTAAATATCGTTTTCAATTTATGCTTGTTCGGGTATGGTTTGGTGGTTTGAAGATCAAAATTAAATTAATAACTTTTTTTTAATATTTTCTAATTTCATTGTTTTAGGCCAATTCACAGGCTAACGGATCGGCATTAAAAGGGGAATTATAAGTGAATTATTTAGTTGCCTGATTAAAAATTAAAATTACGCATAAAACATGATCTAGTCTAAGAGGATACGTCTCTGTTGTGCGAAAACATCAACGTCGCTATGTATTGAGATTTTGTTTTAAATTTTGATAATTTAATTTGTTTAATTATTTATGCATTTATACATTTACAGTATAAACAGTTTATATTTACAGTAACACGACTTGCTAGATATATTAACCGTGTAAATTCAGAACATTTACAGTTAATGCTCTACATTAATAGTAACAATAATAATAAAAAATACATAATCCAGTGTTTTTATTTATACACATTCTCCAGTATAATAACAGCATAAAAAGCCCTGGATAATCCAGCCACAACACCCCAAAAGTATAGAAGTACCGCTTTAATATAAAGTTGTCTGATAACATGCAGATTTGCATTTTTAAAAAGAGACACTATTGGATAATTGAAGGCAATCTAAGAATAGTTTCAATGATAAACCTTTGTAAAATAACTAAAAGGTGCAATGAAGATAAAGCACAGCTATCCCACTCAATGATCCTATATGATTCTGTGGATTGAAAGAGAGAAAAGAACACTGAGCGAAGGGTATTTATATTCGAAGATATTTCGTAAACAGAAAAAATTGACAGCGAATCCAACGTTAGTTTCAAAAAATAATAGCAGATCAGTTCAATTTCCCAAAAATGAAGACAGAAAAATTGTAAAAATAAAAATACCTAAAAATATCTCCTGTGTTAGAATTTACTTTTTTTAAAGGTAGGTAATCGAAAAGATTAAAAATAAATGAGTTTCAAATGATTGATTGTCAATGATAGATATCTTTATTTGTTGAAAACGATAAAAAATTAGTTCGTGATAATGAACGTAAAGTAAAGCAAACAATTCGCGACAGCTTGAAAATTTATCGGTACTTAGCGAAAGCTATTCACAAAAACATAAAATGGTCTAAAGTTGGATTAATTATTTCCTTAAGCAATCATGTGGCCAATTTTACGAGCTTTCTCGGTAAAGCTACTAAGTATATTCCACTACGTTCTATACCTCTGCTATTACTACTACTACTACTACTACTCTCCTTTATCCGCATTTAATTTTGCATAGGGCACTGCATTGGTACACCAAGTGCAGTGAATCTTTATAATCAATAATAACCACCGACATTGTATTGGAATCTCTTTAGTAAACTTTTTATGAATGAATCTTACTGATTTTATTATTTTTCGTAAAATAATTTCAATATAAGTGGCATTAACCTTTGAGATCGCACCATGACTTTAAAACAAAAGTAAATTTTTGGGAATTCGCAAAAAAAAATATTATAATTTCGTACTATTTAATTGAACCTTGATTATTTAAAATTTAATATCTCGACGAATAATACGAAATTTAAACTAAAATATGGCAGTTGGTGTGAGCTATAACATAGCAATCTCAGTTCACTTTCGGCAAATTAGGACTTAGTGCAGTATAGCATTCATGGTGTAATATGTCAATCCCACACAACTCTATAATTCAATAAAAGTGACTAAAATTTGACCACCGTCGACGCCGACGTGACGCAGACGCCGACGCCGCCGGCCGGAATGGTAATAACCTTCAGACTTGCAATTTAACAATACTGGTTTGTCAGCCAAACAAAATTGAATATAGGGTTTTGAGTCAAATAGTGGTATGCCAAATTAAAAAATAAATGAACAACATTTTGAATGAATACAAATATTTGTAGACAAATTACTGGATTATACCCATGCTGGGCTGATATCAGATATTATTGATATCTCATCAGAGACAGAGAAGCTCTGGAAACGAATGTGGGTTATCTAGGCGTTTACAGGGCTTATGACCTGTCATTGGCTGGGTTAAGTGGCCACTTGACGTAATTACAACATTCCCCATTCCGCCTGTCATCTGACAACCATGTATGACAAATTTTTGAAACTTGTATATATCTCAGATGTACAGAACAATCCACTTGCGAGTTGTTTTTTCGACAGATTTCGAATATTTTTAATATTCTTTCTCTATGGTGACTATTTACTAAGCGAATATTTTTAATATTCAAAATGTTGTTCAAAAATATTTACTGGTTAAAATAAAATAAAAAAAAGTAAAAATAAATTGAAGAGACATCTTCAGACGTCTGCTAGTAAGTAATCAAGTTCGGATTCGAACCTTACTTACACCAATAAAGTAGATCGCCCAAAAAAAAATGCTTTAACAATATTCTCAATAGATGTCACTATAGAGAAAGAATATTAAAAATATTCGAAATCTGTCGAAAAAACAACTCGCAAGTGGATTGTTCTGTACATCTTAGATATATACATTCAAAAATTTGTCATACATGGTTGTCAGATGACAGGCGGAATGGGGAATGTTGTAATTACGTCAAGTGGCCACTTAACCCAGCCAATGACAGGTCATAAGCCCTGTAAACGCCTAGATAACCCACATTCGTTTCCAGAGCTTCTCTGTCTCTGTTGAGATATCAATAATATCTAAAAATAAATATTTACATCTATACCCCAAACTTATTAATTGCATATTTTTTACTATTCTTTTTTACTACATTAGTCGAGTTTTGACACAGAATTATCTAAGCTGGTTATATGATCTTGCCAGTCCAGTTATTGTACTTTTTTTTTTTTAAAAACCTCATTAAAATTTAAAAAATATTTTCTTTGTGAACCAACGCGCTTACCACTTCACTATACTACATTTTATAATAATGAAGATTCTTATTTTTAGCTACGGTGCATGAGGTCGCGCGTTCGATTCCCGTAGGAGGTCAACATGAAATATTTATTTACGTGCGATTTTCATATTAATAGTTCATACTTAGACTAGTACTGAAGCGTAAGACTGATCGTCTTACCTTCATATAATAAAACGATTAAGACACACTGCACTTGGTGTGCCAAAGCAGTGTCCTATGCACCATTGGGTGGGGATAAGAGAAAGTAGTAGTAATAGTAAGTAAGTAAGTAAATAAGTTTACAAATATAATATTTAATCCAAAATATTATTTTTAGGAAACAAAAGCGAGTTGAATTTAGAAAAGAATCGAATCAGTGTAGAATTCTAACCGAAATTTCATTTAAATTTTTTTTTTATCACAAGATAGTTTAGATTAACGCTATTTACGAGTACGTGGTTTTGCAAGAAGACCCATAGCCTCGCTGTCGATAGTTTTTACGAGTGGAATATATTTATTTTACATGCCTGAGCCCGAAAATGATACTTGGCGGTAAACGCTCGTCCGTAACATTTTCCAAAGTGCGTGAAAAAAGGAAAACAGGCACTTAGGAAAATGGGCCAAAACAAACAGTATCATATTTCCTGAAAGACCTTCCTAATTCAGTGTGGCCGCTGCCATCCTGGAAATCCTCCAATATAGGGTGAAATGCGAAATGTTTTGGAGAATTTACGCATGCAAAGGACACAAGCGCCATGCATGCTTATGGCGCTTAAGAACGGACACTTGTAATTCGTGAAAGCGTTTCATTTAGACGCGATTTTCTAATCCGTCTGCCTACATATATAATGGAATCGATAGTGAAAACATTATGTATTGAAGCATCAAAATGAAATACTGAAATCTACTTGTACTCCCCACTGATCTGAAGAAGTGGCACAAGACTAAGTTTTGAGTTTTGTAACTAAGCAGAAATGCTATTTAATTTAGAGTTTTTTATTATTTATTTCTGTCTTGTGTGTGTCCACATTTTTATTGTCTTTTAGCTCTACTGTCATCCGGCTGGCTAGGCCATATATTTACTACGTATGCCTCCCGAGAGCCTTAACCATGCTTGCCTATTTTACAAGGCATCAGGTTCTCGGCGTCCTGGTCGTCCACTGTTGACAATTCGTCGGCAGTTTGCGTCAGAACTGCGGGACGTGTACCTGACCTGAGAGGATGCACGGGAGCTGGCGGCCGATCGCTTGGCCTGGAGGCAGTAAAAAAATTTAAATTGTTACGATTGCCTATTTTTGTTTTCTTAAAAAATCGTACTACATTTCTTTTTCCACTAATGTATTTTTTTGTGTCAGCTATTTCGCCAGGTCAGAATAAAAAAAATGTACTACTGCTGCTACTACTTACCGTTATCCGCATGCAATAGGGCATGCATAGGGCACTGCATTGGTACACCAATTGCAGTGTATCTTGATCATTTTATTACATGAATATAGGTACTTTACAAAGTTTGTACACATCCCAAAAAATCGGGTTTAATTTTTAAAAGTGTAGTATTAAGGAGTTTTATGAGTAATATGATCATTGTGTTCATGTGTTATTCACAACATCTTCCAACTTTATGATACAATATTAATAATAGAAAAAACATAACTTTCTTCACCATTACAAAATTATTTTAATTTCGTTTTGAATGTTTATTTTTAATGCACAAAATTTGTTCTACGGCTACTCAATTTGTATAAACTAATTAAAATTCAAAATGAAAACTTATCTTCATGGGGAAAACGTAGCTTTTAATTTCAAGGATTTGTGTTAAACACTAACCCTGGTTCTATTTTTGCATAATACTAAAACTTAATTCAAACAACTACATGGAAACTTGTTTATTATTTAGGGTTAAACTGGATCTACAAAGGCGTAATTAGATTGTAGGCACCCCGCAATTTAATTATACAAGGAATAAATAAAAATGCTTCATATCTCTGCGAGTATTTAAGTAATATTTTATCCATTTTATAATATGGTCATGAAGAAAATTTAGTTTTCGCTTGATTGGTTATGCACAGAAAAGAGGCAACAGAAGCAGCAACCCTTGGTATCTTCTGTCATCCCGCGAAGGCGTTTCAGCTGGCTAGGTCATATACTACGTATGCCTCCCGGGAGCCTTAACTTTGATTGCCTATTTTATAAGGCATCAGGTTCTCAGCTTTCTGGACGTTCACTGTTGACAATCCATCGGCAGTTTGCGTCAGAGCTGCGGGACGTAGACCTGACTTAGAAGGATGAACTGGAACTGGTGGCCGGTTGCTTGGCTTGGAGGCAGTTTGTGAAGTCTTCATGCTCCACATAGGGAGCGGAGATGGTATGATGATAATGATAAAGTTTTAAAAAAAAAATTGTATATTACCACAATTTATAAGGATTTCAGTGAAGATGTTTTTTTTGTGAGAAATTTATGAATGGGCGTCAAAACCACGCCCCATCCTCTTGTTTAAATATTTACTGAATTTCTCAAAACATAACCTTCAGGTAATGACATGTTTTTTTATTATTAGGGATTAAAAAATAATCTTATAGTTTTTGCTACCTGATTTCAAAAAAGGCATATTGGTATCAGATCTGTCTTCAGAATGTTTTAAGGGGTCATATCTAACCGAATTAAACGGTAACTGTGGACACTTGTGTATAAGAGTGAAAAGGGTATAACGATAATGAATATCATTTCAGGAATTCTCATCAGGCCAGGACTTTTCAGGTGTATTTCAGTTCCTTACTAAATCTTTGTTAAGATAGAAAATTCCTTTCCGCCTTTAATCGAACTTCTTTTCAAACCAAAGGAATGTTCCCAAAAAGTAATTTTCTCCTGAAAACCTTCAATATCAAAGTTTTCATTTATTTTTCTATAGCAGTACGATTTTAATTTAGATTTTTTGATTAAATTGTGCAGAATCTGAAATACTATTTGAGTATATAGTAAAGAATTAATCATAGGATCTTATAGGAATTGAAAAGGGAAAAAAGGATACCAATCAAAATATGTTTTTAACTCTGATAAATGCAAATTTACTAATCAGCAAACAAGTAGTATAGTTTATATGTGGTAATTAAAATCCATTGGTTTTACTTTTTGAGTAGCATGCTATAATTTTTGGTCTACCGGTATATATTTTTGACCGCCTCATGAGGTCGCAGGTTGGATTCCCATAGGGGGTCAACATGAAATATTTATTTACGTGTGATTTTTATATTCATATTTCATGTCTCCCTGAGCTGACTAGTACTGAAGCGTAAGACTGATAATCCTACCTTCATGTAATAAAATGATCAAGAGACACTTCACTTGGTGTACGAATGCAGTGTCCAGTGCACCATTGGGCGCGGATAAGGGAAAGTAGTAGTAGTAGTATTAAATAAGTATTCAGGAAAAAAAAGGTGGTAGAATAATTACTGAGCATATAAAATTCTAGGGAATTACAGTAT
Source organism: Micrasema minimum (assembly GCA_022494985.1). Lineage (NCBI taxonomy): Eukaryota > Metazoa > Arthropoda > Insecta > Trichoptera > Brachycentridae > Micrasema > Micrasema minimum. The sequence continues at coordinate 24,493 of JAGVSP010001623.1, forward strand.
CAAATTTTATTTTCTCGTCTTTCTATTCTGTTCAAAAAAATTAGAATCACATTTTTCGTCCAAATTTTTTATGCGCCTTGGTCCCATTTTATAAATAAAGTGCAAAACACGTTTTTTCTAGCATTGGTGCGTCTCTTAAATTTTAAAAAATCTAAAAAGGAAGGAAAATTATATTTAAAAAAACTTTTGGTTGTCTGTAAAGTCGGTTTACGGACGATAATTTTACGCGATAACGTCACAAGAAAACATTGATGAAAAATAGCATACTTTTATGAATTGAATTGAATTATCATTATTTTGTATAATACAAAAGCAGGAGTTAATTGAAAATTACATTTTTTTGAACTCGTTAATTTCACTTTCACTTTGTAGCTTATGTGCTGCTGCTGTCTCCCTTCTACTCGGACGCATCGGCCGATGGAGTGGAAGAGAGATAGATACGTTACAAACCGAACGCTTAGGACGATCGTGCTTCTCTATCGCTTGTTCCGCACTCTCGCTTGCACACTCGGCTCAGGCGGAACGTGACAATGAGTCATGCTTTTTCGTGTGTGCAGCCGGCCGTTGCGTTCATCGATTTATTATATCACGTCAAAAAATTATTAAATATGCTATGTGAAGTATGTCGTCGCTAGTAGATGCCTCCAGGAGTCGCCACCCAAAACATTATCGTTTTAACATTATAGTATGCAGACAATTTTGAAACGAATGCTTGTTCAATGTCGAGTAGGCAACGTGTCATCAGATCGCCTAACAAGTAATTATCCATGAGCCTAGAGTGGCAAGTCTACAGTCTATATTCCGCAATTCACAAAGTGCCTTAGGTCCGTGAATGATCGGTACATCACCTAACGAAGGGCTACAACCAGCCCGTTCCGTTTCGCGGTGTTTGTGCGACCCGGTCAAGCGGTGATTGCAAACAACTCTACCATCCCAAATCATAGAGTAAAAAATCATTTTGGGAGAAGTGACTCCCAATAATACTAGATTTTACTTATCAAAAATATTTCATGTTATTTTTGGATGTTGTAAAGTTATTTATTTGCATTATTAGTATCTCAAAAGAGACGTAAATGCTTAAGAATAAATACGCATATCAAGCTGTTTACATTTCATTTGTTTATAAATTAAATAATATTGATATACGGTTCGACAGGAAGTCTCTATTAAGCATAAGGTATCGATGTATCACTCGCCAATACAGTATTTATATACATGGTGTAACAAAACTCGATGTTCAATCGGGAAATCAGTGAATCAAAGTCATATTTGAAGTCGATTTTGTATTTTTGAAAATTGTATTTGACCCATAGTTATTACGAAGTAAATTCTGTACAAATCGTCATCAAATATCATTTATTTAGTCAAATTAATAGTATCATAAAATAAAAAAACATTAAAAATAGCATTTTAATAAGAAATTATACAATTTTACTTAATCTGAGGTACTAATGTAAGCATTTATGAGAATAAAGATTTTTTTTTTTAAACTCGGATTCTTAAGTCCTATAACACATTCGACTCCAAATACGATGTTTATAATATATTAAGAAATAATCAAATTTTTTGAAGTTTATAGATTTTTATATGGATGGCTTTTTTTTTCTTTTCCATTTTTCCTTCAGTTTATTAGTTTCAGTTTCATCATTCAATGCTCGCTATGCCCCTAGTCGTTATACCCCAGCCGTCATGCCAGCGCCTACCCACCCTGCCAGCCCCTACCCGTTCTGCCCTTCCTGAATCCCAACTGAGTAGTTTCACCTGTGCGATGTCACCCCACCTCATATTCCCCAATTCTGTGTCACATTTATTCTTACACGTTGAATGAGAAAATAGTGAAAATAATCTCAAATGTTTTTGGAAATTACATGAATACATATTATCAAGCCCTTATTTTTCACCAGGAATTACTACCGTAAAATTAAATATATTTATATAGAACCTTTTGTAAGATCACATTATTGAAATTTCTGAATTCCTAATGTTATAAAGTAAGAACCTTATTGCAAAAAAGGTTTTTCTAAATTTCTCATAGAATAGACTGTTTTACCTTGCGAATAGACTGTCTTACCCACCTTGTGATGTCAACACACAATCTGCAAAACAGCGTTCGGGTTTAACTAAAAATATGCATTAATGTAGTTAGGCCCCTGTAGTCTCCACCTCTGGAATATAAATACAGAACTCATGGATAAAAAGATGTTCATATTTCTATTTTGAGTGATTGTATAAGTGTATTGTTACAAGAAACATTTTCTCATAGGAAATCATAAAATGGAGATGGTGGTATTCGAATAGATTATGTGATTGATTTATAATACACTTAGATTTGAACTGAACCCAAAAAATTTATGACACTTTAACTCCGTCAAAACCTCCGACTCCGCCAGACGCGTCTTCAGAAAACATTCAGAAATGCCTTCCTGTGTAGTTAAACCGTGTAAAAACCGTACGGATAAAATTAAGAAAAAAAACGGTGTTACTTTCCACATGTAAGTGTTTATTTATATTTGTTTACATAGCTTAAAATAATTATTATTCAAAGAAAGTTTTCTTCTTAAATAATAGCAAACAGCCCGTCCACAAGAAAAAAAAAGTCATTTTAGATGCATGGTAAAATTCATGAACGCTCCTCGTTAGGAACGGGTTAGTATTGTATACTGTTACTGTAACCCTATTTTTAGCCCATACCTTTTGCGGTGTGTGGGCGGATGCTTGCCGGCAGTCGAAGGGCTCTAATAGGTCGACCCGTGTAAGAGTATTGAGGTGCAGAATCTTCGTGTCATTACTTTTTCTAAATAATTTACTCTGCAAGGCAGATCTAAATGTAATATATTGATGATTACTATCCTTCCCATGGACTGCAAGATGCTCCTATTCCTACAGAACTCTATCCCGAAGCAACTCATGATCACCCCAAAAGACTCTCAACGACGAATCGGTATTTTTTCAATAGATTTCAGACACATTGGCAGGAACACTGAGGGTCTTAAAATGTTGGTGATCTTGGCACTATAGAAGGCCACTTCTCTGAAATTATTTTCAAAGATACATAATATACACATAAAAAAAATATATGTTGTATCTTTAACATTAGTTTTTTTTTTAAATATCTTCTAGGTATGTTTATGATGTATGTGGTCAGTGGTCAGCCAAGCTGGTATAAAGTATATCTTAAATGTGTGCACCTACAACTGGACATGTGCATTCCTTTTCAACCCTCCTTCCTCTTGCAATAAGAATACCTATGTACGTAATATACTCCTACATGTTATGTGGTTTACTAGGAAACTTGGAATGTAAGAATCCTGGAAGTACAATTCGGATAGCCACAGCAGGATAGTTCCATTCTCCAATATTTACTGTGAATTGCGCTTCTGAAATAATGTGAGAAAACTACATATTTCGTTAATATGCTCTTATACGTTTATTTCATTTTCTTTTATTTCATAGATATTAAGAACATAACAGAAAAATCCAAATCATTCTTAATACAGTTATAAATAATACTGTAATATAGTATGTAATTACAAGTTAGAAAGTGCTCTCATAAGGGAAACCCAATGTCTCGAAATATGTCGACATCTGAGGTGATGCGACTAAGTAACAAGATTGCTCTACCAACAGGCATAACCATTGACAGGTTGGTTCTGCATCGTGGTAGGTAGGTAAAACAATCGATGTTCTATTTGTCGAAGATAGTTATCTGTTACGAACAGACCTACATACGACCACCAATCACCTGAAAGAAGTGAACACCCAAATGGACGTCCCTCCTCCTCCACAATGACTGATAGCCTAGCATCCCTAGTAAAAAGTCGTTTATACATATTGTTTGAGTATTTCTTTTAAAAAAAGGCTTGCTTCATGTTATAGTGCTTTTTTTGTACATAGTACCATTATTGCATTATTCATTTCAATAAATGAGAAGTAAGTGAATTACATCAATAAAATCAAAGCTTTTTGTCTTTATTAAGTGACGAGTGTTACGCATTGTCAGGGCATTTTCAAACTTAAAATTAAAAAGTTTGAAATTGCTCTCACAAGCCGAAACAGATGTCACTAAATAAATGAAAAAGTCGAGTTTCATTTAAATAATATAATATGGAATTTTATATAGTACGAGTATGTCTTCTTCTTTCACCACGCGTAGCATGTGGACATCAGTAGAATCCTCCAGGAGACCCTGTCACCAGACAGCTCTCTCGCCTCCTCCCACGTCAGGCCCGCATCCATCAGCTCCGCCGAGTACATCCGTAGGATGGTCACCGACGGTCTGCCAGGACGGCGGGATCCTGCAGCCGTAAAGAAGAGGCAGCCCGGGTTCAGGTCCCCGAACTTCAGCGTTAGTTATGAAGTCAAACCACCTAATGCCTAGTATCCTTCTAAGAAACTTGTTCTCAAAACTCGACCAGAGAGCATTCTGAGCTAATAAGCTTATAGCTCACAAAGTTAGTATTTACTAACTAATTAACTAACTAACTCACCATCACGCCATTTCCCCGAATGCGTAGGCAGAGAGGATGGAACGCCACATGACTCCGTCCTGGCAAACTTCCCTTGCTTCCACCACATTCATACATCTTCTTATGCACGCACGTCGATTATTCCAACTTTTCACATGGCTATATTTAAGTATTTGTTGTACTGTCAGTATAATGTCTTTTTCGTCCTTCCTCGACTTCTACAACCAGACACACTAGGTAACGAATAATTCCATTATCTGAATTTCCGTTATATTTCTGCTAGATTTATTAATAATATCAATCATTTCATATGAAATAATCCTCAATATCTCTGCTTCATTAGTGGATGTCGTTCGGACCGCATTCTAGTTCTCACTGAAGGCTAGACGTATCTCACTAGTCGGATATTAGGAATGCCGGAAACTGACATGAAGGGGGTGGGTGGGGCCTCCAGGGGTAGGAAACAGAGAAAACCTGGAAATAAAAAAGATCCAAGTCTGCCATCACTTATTAAAATGGTTACGTCAAAACCGTATTATTGTCAGGAGAGTGAAATAATGATGTTTGCTTTTCTTGGCCTGTTGTGAAGAGGATTTGTGGGAACTTGGACATTTTATTTTTGGTGAATGGTTAGGCTAGCTTTAAACATTATTTCACTTCAAATATTGACTTTGGTTTTACCAAAAACTTTGAATATTCAATTAAAATTCGATTGTTTTCAGCCTGAACTCTTGTCATTTTTATTTGTTGTCTGGCTATTCGCCACATACTACGATTATCTGCCCAGTAAAAAAGGAAAAACGTTTGTTTTTATTAGTTTTTATTTATGTCCCCAAAACAATAATTTTGAATGAAATACAATTACTGTAAAATCTGAGTAGATTATATATTTTTTTAAATAAAAGGTGTATTATATTTAATCAGAGTGGTGTGGCATTCAATCCTCTCTGCCAACCCTTTCGAGGAAAATGGCGTTATGATGGTAAGTTAGTGAGTTAGTAAATAAATAAATTCATGTTTTCAGTTTAAATTTTTTTTTGTAATTTTCACGATCAGTGTATTGTACAATCTTTTCTTATTTTTATTTCCATTGTTTTAACTTCTTGAAAGTTCATCCTAAAGATAAACTCAGCGATCGAGAACAAAATATAGGAAAGAATAAACAAAACATTGATTTACCCAAAAACATAGGAAACGAGTGCTGGAACTTTTTAGTTAATATACTTAATAATGTTATTTGTTAATAACTTGGTACGTGAAGGCAAGATCATTAGCCCAAGGTAAGTATCACATTTTATATACATTCAAAGTAGTGGTAGTGGTAGTGGCGATAGTGGCAGTGGTGGTAGTCACCCAAATGCCTCACCGATGCACAGTTTACACCATGCGAACGATGGTAATACAAGATACCTGGTTTGGCCATTATTGATACTCTCTCGGTGATAGGTAGTTCGAATTCCTTCCAAAATTTATTCCCTACCTTCACCACATTCCAGTCCGTTTTGTCACCTGTTTTCCAACTCCAAATTCAGTCTCGAAAACCCGTTCAACGCAGCAACTTTACTCTGACCTCGCAACATCCGTCCTTCTCGTGAACTCCAATACCTGATCTTCCTTCGTTCATTTCCATCCAAATCCCCTCGTCATACTCGCCACCCATCTCCAAGCTTCCCAGATTTCAACTCCCGAAACCCCCTTCGACCAAAAGTGAGTAAAAGTGTGCTGTGCCCCTCGTTTGTATCCCGCCGCGCCAGTTAGACGTGGTGTTCCAGAGTATTCCAGGATACTTCACCCTTCCTGGTGGTCCTTCATCGTCATTTTCCGCCCTTGTTGAGTCCAGCTCTAGTAAGTCCTTCTTCCATTTTCCGATCCTCGTTTGGACGAAGTTACCAGAGAGTTCTCATCGTGGCGGATCCATACCAATAATAAGTTTTTAGTACTTCGGCATTTTACCTAACGCAAACAATTTAATTAATTTATCATGAAAATAATAAACAATATTTTATACCGTACTTTTGCTTCAAATTCGCAATTTGTATTTCGCGAGGTGCAAACATTTTCGTTCTTAACGCGAAGTTAAGTGCCTGTAACATTTAAAAACCGTCTGTATTTCATCAGGAATGCTCAATCGGAGATTCCCGGGAATGTAATATAACACTCTGTATTCAGGGAGCAAATGAAAATAACGTACTGTTGATATAAGAGGGTTGTGGGGTGGGCGTCAAGACAGTTGTTAAGGGTTGAAATCTTAAGGCGCTCGCGCTGTTTAGGTTGGTAATGCTCAGGCGTCCTAATCAATCTCTACTCGGAAAACTTACTGTGTTAACCACTTGACCTTTTTTGTCAAACTTTGTCAAAAAAGTAATTACAAATTAAATTGGCTTAAATAATTCATGGTAAGCGTGTGCCTGGATGTATAAGTTGAGGAAAAAGACATGACCTGATCATGATCATGTACAAGTACTCAAAAAGTTGACATGTGGAAAGTCTGAATAATCGACGTGCTTGTATGAGAGTATGAATGTGGAGGAAGCGAGTAAGATGTGCCGAGATGTGTGGCTATCCTATCTGCCTACCCTTGGATAAAAATTGAGTGATGGTTAGTTTGAACAAATGGCATTAAAGTCATTTGAGGAATGAAATATGCTAAAGCCTCGTTTAAATGGGTAATATATTGCCTCATTAAGCTATCTTCGGTTGACAATTATTATTTATATCGAAAGAAATTGAAACTTTGCATTTTGTTCTGAGTTTATCTTATATGATGTATTTATTAAACATTTATAAACTCTAATACTAAAAAAAAAAACGTTAATGTATTTACATAAAATATTTCCTATCTCCTAGGTCTTAGACTAAATCAATGTATATTTAATGATTTTGTTGGTGGACTTTGAGCATTTCACAAAGTACGCGTAGATGAAACATTGTTGGATAGTTTAAGCCGGTAAACGGTTTAAATCGTCAGTTTTTATTTTGGAAACACCGTGAAAACCAAATGAGTAGAAATTTGGCTCTAGATTGACATCCAGAGTTATGGATTAGACAACAGGAGTTATGGATTTTGCGCCTGGGTTATTATCTATCTAAACTAGGCCTAGCGGGGGGTTCACATAAACTTTTGTGATATACATTATTGTTTTGGAATCTAAAGCGTTAGTAATAGAAATGTAGGTATACGTATAATAATACGAGTATACTTACTGTACTTCAAATCAAAACGCTCGTTTTGTATTGTGCGTGGTACAAAATTAATGAAATTCCACGCTTAGCATTATTTTTAAGAAGGTGGAATATTTAATGAAAGTTCTGACTTATTTTATTATTTAACTGTGGTTTTTGGATTTTTTAAAAAAGTTTTTTGAGAAATATTTTGTCTGTAGATCAATTCTCCGAAAGGCAGATTTTATGTGACCTTTAAAATGTGAACAATTACGCCTTCTTGGTTTTATTGTTTTTAATAGCGGCGGTTTATAATTCAAGGGTTCTTAAACAATATAAACTGCCTCCAAGCCAAGCAATCAAGTATCGTGAATCTTAAATAATAGTTTTATATGAAAAACCACATTTAAATCAATATTAACTTATGCATGGTGCCCACCCAACGTGCCAACCATTATACTAAATTATCAAAATAAAAACGATAGGTAAATACTTCCCAAAACATTTTTGAATTTTATTTGACAGGGCTTCAGGATAACCACATCCTTGGTTTAATCTTTACCCTGAATGGCTTGCCACCGGGTATACCACCGTAACGTAGTAACGTAGTCTCATAATAGGACGTTGATTAAGAACCATTGTAATAAACAAGTCCTATATTTGTCTACCGACTTTGACTTGAGTAGAATATTCTGGAAAATGTATTCCACTTTTCCTAAATAGAGTAGAATTATTACTTACTTCAGTCTTAACTAGTCGTTTGCTAAATATTATTTAGTTATTTTAACCGCTCTTAAAGCTACAAGGAGCTCTTATGTGGAGTGTTTAATGTCTGAAAGGCATTCTTGGTTAACTGTATGTCGTTTACGCCAGAACCAATGAACGTGAGGAAGGATCTTGAAGGCAGTTTGTTCAATACACAACGTAAAATATTAATAAAGAAAAATATATCAATATGCCCAGACCAATACATCGTCACATATTACCTATCCTGACGATTATTGTCGCATTTTCCCCTCCTCCATACCACTCCATGACGCGGCTCCATCCCTAGCGAGTTACATTTTGGGAGTGCTAGAGTAACCAACGTCCAGCACAGTACCTAGTTGCATTCAGTAGTGACAACGAAACTGACGTTAAACGAATGTGAAAGCAACCTACGTCCATGACTGTTGCATGTCTGAGGGTGAACCAAACCGACGATCATAGGAGTTGATTTCTATATTTAAACGAAACTGACGTTCAGAGTCCAACTAACGTTATTGCCCGACCAGGGAAAATACTTATTGACATTTTTTTAGTCTATAAATATATAGTAGTGCAGCGCTACCAGCAGCTGCTAGCTGGTACCAGCATCCAGAGAAGACCTCCAGCCTACACACAGAAGGAGCGGACAACACGCCCTCAACAAGCAGGTTAGTGGAACTGCGTCTCCTTCCACCCTTTATCATCATCCTTTATACAGTCTTTCACCCCCTAAATCTCACCCTAACGAGCACACTCTCGTACGGGCTCCTTCGTTTTTGAAAACATTTTTTTATTACATCTTAATGAGTTCACCTTTTTTGTACGAAAATAGGAACATTTAAATGATGAAAGATAAATAATGTCAAAAAGATACCCACGTAAATAAAAAACCTGTAGATAGATGTATTTTTGCTACTTCCCTTATAATCACCTAATGGTGCACAAGGTCCTGAAAGGGTACACTTTAATATACTTTTATAAAAATACATATAAGTATGTACTTAGATAAACTTTTTAGAATAAATAAATAGTATGTGAGGTTTTCCATCCGATATTTTATCATGCATGCCTCTTCATAAAACCTCTTACATTGAAGAAAAAACGAGGTTTCCTTTTCGTTCATCAAATTTTTGTTTGTATGAGATTTTTCCTCATTAATTTGATAAGTAATCTCGTATAATAGTCGTCAGAACTCCTGGTCCTTATTATAACCCCGCCGAGAAAACGATTTCAGTATTCTTTTTGTTTATTTTGTATGCTGATTCGGTCGCTTAAGGTAAGCACCCGGGATGGTATTTTGTTAAAGAGACCTATTTGGTGGGTCCTTCTAAGAAAGCTTTTCAAATCTTCTGCATCATTTTGCGACGGGCTAAAAATAAGCTTCACAGAATTATCCTACAAGCAGAACTTCTAAAATAATGGCGGTTGTAAAAACGTTATAAACCTTTTTTAATACAGCCATGATATTTTTTTCAAAATTATTAAACAAATCTATGCAATTAATGGTTTAGCACATGGCCAACATAAATAAAAATAATATTGGCAGTTCAATATTTATATATAAAAGCATGCAATTTCCCATTTTTTTATTGTTTTCCATTGATTTCTACTTTCCTACACAAATTTACCATATTTTATCGAACAGTGATTACCTGGTCCGTATTTCCATCATTTATTCACTTCCATTCATAAAGAGCCAGGTGTTGGTAACGTCCTGTGGAGCCCATCCTGAAAAAAAGCCTTCACTGAAATCAAATTAGAACTCCGCTTTACATATCGAACACTTTTGATCGAGCAAGTTTTTGCCCAGAGCTTTTAGCCCATTTTTAAATATTCGGTTCGTATCTCGGCTAAAGTAAAAAATAAATAATCGTAATTCAAGTAAAAAAGCAACTTTTATTTAATTTTCTAATCAATCCGATTTACGGTTATTAGCGTTTTGAAACTTTTTCTAAGGATGAACATTTTTTATGCTCCAGTAATGTCGTCAAATCAAGATTTTTTCAAAATTTCTGTTACTTATTTTAGTTAGTTTGACAACGACATTAAATCGATCATATTCCGGTATTCCGGTTATCGCACATTCTTATTATCGACAAGTTAAAAGATTCTTTGGACTGGTTCAGAAGCGAAAAAATAATCATCTTGCCTTCGTGTAATAAGTCATCAATATTCACTGCTATTGTTTTATGACCCCAGTGCTTTATGCACCATCGGGTGCGGATAGTGGGATGTTGTGATAGTAGAAGAAGATAATTTAATATCGTTTCAATATTATAGCATTCGTATGAGAGCATTTTTTTAATATTAGGATTTTCCTTTGTTCAGATCCTAGTTGATTTGGCGAAAAATTGAAACGAAGTCCTGTTTTCACGGTGAGGTATTCACTCGTTATGTAAATACCATTCGGAAGCACCTCAATGTAAACACACCCGCATATTCGAAAACCGCACAATGAAGCCTGATTGGTCCTGCGAACGTTGCATTCGCCAAAATAATGATCACATCTTTAACCACAATCGGCATATCAGAAATAGGTGGGAAAACAAATTATTTTACGTTCAATTGTCATACTGGAGACATATAACATTTTTAAAAAAAAATTGGCATAAACCTTAATGCATAAAATTGAAGTTTTTTACACCCTTCTAATCAACCCCTGAAAATGGACGCTGCAATATCTCCGAAACGTCGACAACACAAATCCTAAAAACTCGGCATTATAAACAACAAAAGTGTTATCTGTAATAAAAGTTAGTTAAACCGTAGTTTATTATAGTTTTTTTTTTATGATTAGAAAAAAATCTAGAAATTTGATAATTCTCTTTTAAATTAAAATCAATAAATTCTGAAGGGAAAATAAAAGAGATAATGATTTATTAAAATAATTCAGCAATAAATTTATTAATAATTTAAAAAAATATTTTCGACAAAGATGCGTACTTTAATATTGTATTATTTTATAAGGAATCAAGTAGGTATTCGCTTTGTTATTTTTCTGAGAAGTTCTTATTTCTCAAATTATTTATTTCACTATTTCCCACCAACTCGTTATATTTCAATTTAGCATAATATGCCCTGCGGCAACTTCCCTATTTTAAGATAATTGACACGTGGCTAGTAAATTAATATTCAAATTGTTATTATAATACCATTGTGGGAGGACAAAATACCAAGAATAGAAGTCAATCAAATCAAATAATGCCACCCAATTTCAGAAAATTAGTTTTGACTTAGATGAATTTCTCAATAATATCATGATTTTAAATCATTCTGTCTCAGGAGATTAGGCAAGAGATATATCCCCAGGTGTGTGTTAAATTTACAGGTTTAAACATTACTGTTTCACAGTTTGAAAAGTGAAATGTTTTTCCTTTTAAATATAATCATGCTTGATGAAAGTGTTGCAGCCTGAATCCTGACAAGGCAAAACAGCTGTCACAGAATAAAAACGAATAATTGAACAAAAATACAGTTGATTAAAAAAAATATGTAGTCTAGACAAATAATCATCAGTGGCAGCTAAACTTTGTATATGGCCGTAAAACAAAAAGTTAGTAAATCCCTGGTGTACGATGTTTAGTGTACAGGCGTGAAAACGATTCTTTTTTACTTCGTCGTTAACATTTACGAGTTCCCCAAATGTCGTTTTCAGCGCAATGACACAATTCAATCCATATGTCGGAGTCATCCAAACTAAATACCATCAAAGCTTTCTCAAAAATCGTGTTTTATGCCGAAAAGTCGATTTAAACGACCTTAAAAATGGATTAAGGGAACTATTTTTTTATATTATATTAAAGAAATACTTAGAAACTAAATCTTTATTCGTTTAAGACAGTATACAAAAATATCAATATAATCTAGTTTGATTTCACCAGGTATTTATTTTAATTTAATGTAAATCCAAGTCAATTCCACGTCCCGCAGCTCTGACGCAAACTGCCGACGAATTGTCAAAAGCGGACGACCAGGACGCCGAGAACCTGCTGCCTTGTAGAATAGGCAAGCAGCATGGCTCTCGGGAGACATACGTAGTATATGATGATGATGATGGAAATCTTTAATAGAGTAAAGCCTAATTCAATCAATTAAATTTTAATGCCGTAAATTTCAAATTTTATGTATTCATTTAACGTCCATTTAAATACCTGAATATATAGGTTGGTAAATGAATTAATTATAATATATTCTCCAACAATAAATATTCATTTTATGCACAAATACGGTTCGCAATTACTATCGCTATTTTGACGTGATAACGTCTAATAAATTGATGAACGCCGACTGCACACATGAAAAAAGGTAACTCATTGTCACGTTCCTCCTGAGCCGAGTGTGCAAGCGAGAGCGCGGAACAAGCGATAGAGAGGCACGATCGGCCTAAGCGTTTGGTTTGTGACGCATCTAAATTAACGAGTGCAAAAAGTGTGGAAAAAAATGTAATTTTCAATTAACTCCTGCTTTGTATTATACAAAATAATGATAGTTCAGTAATGATAATTCAATTCAATTCCCAAAAGTATGCTTTTTTTCATCAATGTTTTCTTATGATGTTATCACGTAAAATTATCGTCCGCAAACCGACTTTACAGACAGCCAAAAGTTTTTTTCGATCGATTTATAAAACCAGGAAGAAGGGGATTGCTGGGAGTGAAAGTGAAAGGTTATCGTCAAGAAGTCTAAAGCTCTTCATGAATTATATGGTCATCTGAAATAAGACAGCATAAAAAAACCTTTTATTTTTATTTATAAAAAACTACTCTACAACTTTGTAATGTATTCAGAATGCATCTATTGGCTGACAGCGACTCGGGTTTATTTAATTGTAAACAATTCTATCCGTACTATGCCCTAACTAAGAGCACTCACACCTGACATGCTTTGATACACACACACGTACGTACTTCTTCTTTACACAGTCTCATTAACACAACTATCTCACAAACTTGTTTTAATATTCTGTTTACGTATTTTCAATTTTCGTTAAATTACGATCTATAAAAGTTGACGTTAAATACAAAATTTACACATGTAAGCGCCTTACCATCGATTTTTCCAAGGGCGAGACCAAGTACCATGAATTTATCGGGCGGCATAATGACGCAGAGTTTCGGGTAATCTAGAGTTTAACTGCCAGATCAGTCAAGATATGAAGAGATGAAGAGGGAGAACTTTATGGACCGTTCTAAGGCTTCAATTTATTGTCACCTGACTACACCTCGTACTAATTTTATACGGTGAAGAGGTGTATTCTACATTAACGTGTATAAAAAGTGTAAAAGGAAAATTTTTAAAAAACCTTCTCATATTTTAAGACCTTCTCAATCGAGATTTTAAGATTATTATCTGTTTATTATAACAGAAAATAGGATCAAATTTCAAGTTTATTGCAAAGATTTATGCGCACTTTAAGCGAGGCAGAAAACTGTACAGTTTCTTGTTTAGAAATCTGTACAGTCTGTCAAAAGTCAAGCTAAATATGTATACTTTTTAAGAGCATTCGTAAGTTATTATTGTTTGTTTGCACACTGGAAATATTTAATATGGCTAATAATGTATATATGCTGTTTTTTTTTTTGCGTTTTTAAGAGCGTTTAATATCTACTTAAACGTTTACGTAAAAAACATTACCTGTCGGTCAGACCATTCAATGTTCCATACAGCTTTCGCTTTATAGGGACAGTTTGCAAACTGCACAACAGTACGCTGCCTTAGTTCTTGTATGTTCAATGAACCATTTCATAAATTTTGCAGGAGACGTTTTATTTTTGTTTTTACAGGTGGATCCTAAATGATTCGCGATTTTGGTAATTTTGATTCGCACACATTATGTCAAATATATACAAAACGAAATTACCTAAGTCGTGAATCATTATGGATCTATATGTAAAAACAAAAAAAGCGTCTTCTGCAATATTTACGAAATGGTTCATTGAACATTCAAGAACTAGGGCAGCGAGTATAGTTTTCTGTCCCGTATAAAGTGAGCTTTAAAAAAAATCATGATTCGTTATTTGTAAAACAAACTTTTAAATTAATTCAAATGTAATATAGCCTCATATTTGTTATCGCAGGACATAATCCTACCCAATACAAATCTCCTAATGTTCTTAATTTTACACATTCGTTAAAACACATGAATTTTGTACCACTTTATATACTTAATTCAACTGTGAAAGACATTATTTAAAAGGTTTTTTTTTTTAAATATGCTTTTGCGTTCTAATATAGGTACTATAATAAGAAAGCAGAGGAAAGAGTCAAATTCTAGTGTTGGCTCACTTGAATATCAAATTGACAAATTCAAATTATTTTTAGTGGGAGTTAGGGAGAGAGCTTAGTTAGATAACTCCTGATATCACTTCTTCGATATATCGATCCTAGGGATTAGCCTGCAGCAAGGTTCTGCATCGCAATTGCCACTGCGCTCTATCCTCCGCAGTCGTCTTTAGCTCAGTATATGAGGCGCAGTTCATATCCTCACACACTTGCTCCAGATACTCTCTTCGGGGCGCCCTCTGGAATTGGTCCCCACAGCCATTCTTTCTGTAATGTCATATAGGAGACCCTCATGACGCATAATGTGGCCGATCCATTGGGCTTGCCTCTCACTGATGGTTTTGAAAAGGTGCCTTCCTCCTCCGATATCGCTACCATCTGCAAAAATCCAGTGTGACCTTTAATAGAAAAAACAGAACCGTGTTTCAATGAAACCGTTTACAGAGGCACCGTGTAAAACAAAGCTTAGTGTATTAATTTATACCCGTGAAGGTAAAAGCTAGCGTCATTTTATTAGCAATTATACCAGGCTCGTTTCGTTAGGTGCGCCCTGCAAATATTTACAGTCGGCAGTATGAATCGTTACCGAAAAGGTTAGTAAAGTGCCTTGATAATACAGGCAGCTGTATTCTAAATAGGCCATGTATTAATAGCTTTGTTGGAAACATCTCCCCGAGCTTTCACTAGGCCATAATATAATTTATAACGCACCTGTTCCCCAAACTGTTTTGGTAATACCAAACATAACAGTGATCATTTATTCTCATCAGTATTGTTAATTTGGTATAAAGCACTGTTGTCAAATGCCCTATCACTATGCTACGAGGAAGGCATCTCTACATTGCATTAAATTTTCTTAATAAACCTTTGGGTGTAATATACACAATAAAGAAAAAACAACATTTTCTTACCTGTCAACCTTCTTATTCCTGTCGAAGGTATGTACGATATAGGAAATAAAGGTACACCTACACAATATGTACCACGTACGTCATGGAGGTACCTACCCACATGTAGACATTTTGTCACCCTTCTTTGTTCTGTAAAAACACCCATAAAACTTTTATGTGTGAGTGACTGTACTCTATATAACCAAAATAGCATGGTAATGTATCAGAATATGTTAACTTTTTCTTTCATGGTAGTATTTGACGTTAAAGCTAATGTAAAGAACATACTACCTACAACGCTTTGGAACTTTTTCTCTTGACGTTTTTTATTTGAAAACGTGTCCAAAGTATTGATTTTTAGTAGGATTATTGATCCGAGTTTCTGAGTTGTTCCCTTGAATTAAAGTTGACATTTTATATCAGGGTTATTCAGGTTTATTATTTAGAGAACAGCTATCCATTGTCAAAAAAAATTATCTCAAAGATGATATTTTATTGAGAATTGCCAACAAAAAAACTTAAAT
>JAGVSP010001624.1:0-56993 GCA_022494985.1 Micrasema minimum
GCCATCTACTAAAAAATATTTGTATCCATTCTTTTGTTTGCCATTATGTAAATATTTTAGTTTTTTTTAAATATGTTATTTTTGCTGGCAATACTATTTAGCTAATTTATTTTACAATAATTTTTTTAAAAGTAGATTTAAAAATCTACAGGGTTAAATTTTTTCGTTTATATTTTAAGTTGGCCATAAGGCATATTGTTATTTTGTGATTATTTATCACAAGATTGAAAATTTTTAAAAAATCTCTGACTTGTTAAAATAGGTGTCGGTTGTAAATGAAAATGCACGACTATTGTAATTTTTTCTCGGGTGATAAAAAAGTAACGTTTTATTGGAAATATGCTCCTTACCATTATAAATACGGGATTATATTTTACCATAGACAGTATGAATGGTATCAAGGTAATTTTATTGCAAAAATGCTTGGTCCATTGCAAGTATTTAGTCGCCATATTGAAAAGTACTTTTTTTTTTCGGAAACTGTACTTTTTACTGTATCTATTTAATTTATAATATTTACTACAACATTGTGATTATTTTGTACTCATTTTAGATTTGGTTATAATAAATACATTTATACTATAGGCAATTATTGTTTTATTTTAGTTCAACACAAAACTCAAAATAATGAGAAATGACAAGCTTTTACGAAAAAGAAACCACATAACACATAACATTATTGTGATAATAAAAGTTCTATGAAGCGTACCTAATGATATTATTCAACATAATATTATTTTACTACTTAATCCTTCTCTACATCGAGATCAGGGTATTAAGCTTCTGACGTCACTAAGATCTATTGTGATGCCTTGTGAATCTCAATGAAAAATCTCAGTGAAAATTTATCGTAAAAGTTTTTAGAAAAAGAGTACCGGCCATTAACTTTTTTTTGTTTCCATAAAAAAGTTGCTACAATAACATGTTAACAATATTCTAACACAAATACTTTGTGGTTATAAAGTAAAAAATTCAAAAGAGTTTTAAATAAGTAAACATAATATGTTAAAAATATATTTTAGATTGCTTACGAAAAACACATTAAAAACTTATTGCCCCGTTTATCTTATAAGGTAAGTTCTAAAATTGACATGGCTAGGTAAATAAGTAAATATCATTTTGACACATTCCATAGAAAATACATCAAAGTTAGTTATTTTCTGTGGAATGTGTATTGTGTTTTGACTTTGACAGATTCTTTTGCGAATTTTGTAAAAAATGTTTTTGTTATAACGATGGATAATTTTGTTTCGGTGATTAATGATTATTCTAGTATTTAACGTTAGTGTGATTCTTAAATGATAATATTTTATCATTATTATACGTAACGCGAGAGTTTTAAAATGCGCGTTTTGGAGTATTCTTGATAAGGAATGCGCGAATCAACATTCTTTATCTCGTGACCAATTTATTAATCAACAACTCACGAATCCATAGATGGGTTGCTCCATAACAACAGGATTTCATTCTATAATGACTTCAATGGGGCGGAGAAACGGGGGAAGTGCCGAGGATTACAAAACGAAGCTAGAAAGGAAACTTTATCTGGCGAGAGAGAGTCCCGATCTCACGTTCGATCTGGCGGACTGTCGGCTCAAGGCGGTCCCTTCCGGGATATACTCTCTCTGCAAAGTGTTCAGGAAGGAGGCGCTGAGTCTGGAAGACAACTGTCTGTCTTCTCTAGCCGAGGGCGGTACTTTAAGTGACCTTTACCTTCTCAAAGTGCTCAATATTAGCGGAAATAAGTTTCTTAAGTTAAGTGCCGACTTCCGATATCTAGTCAACCTCAGGGAGCTATATTTAAGCGAGAATCAACTGAAGCACGTACCAGATTGTTTCGGCGATTTGGTTTCGTTGAGATTGCTCGACGTCTCGAGAAACTGCCTTACTAACATAACGCCCTCCATCGGGAAACTAAAACGGTTAAGAAAATTGCTTCTAACGGGGAATAAAGAGTTAAAAGTTTTGTGCGTCGAAATTTGCAACGCTACAGAGTTGTTACTTATAGAACTCGACGCGTGTAACTTTACGTTTCCTCCGAGTGAAGTGGCCGCGCAGGGGACTGCGGAGATAATGAAGTTCCTCTGCGACAGTTGCGGCATCCGCTACGTTCCTCCCAATTCGGCGGACAACGACTCCACCACGGACCACAGCCCTCCGCTCCTGAGCCCCCCGGGGGCGGAGCGCGGCCTGCGGGGACACTTCGCCAACTGGGAACAGGAAGACCGAGAACTCCACCGACTTGAAACTCAGATGCACGAAAACGCAAGAAAACAGAAAGAAAAATTCATCGTGGACTACACCAGGGAACAGATGAAAATGGACTCAGATCTCAGTAAAATACAGCTGGAGAGAGACCGAGAGCGAGGAAAGCTGATCTCACAAATAAGAGATGAAGAACAATTCGTCGAGCAAATAGTTTCGCGATTGCTCGAAATGAACGCCACTAATCCGCAACAAATACAACAGTTTTTAGAACACGATCAAAAAGAACACGACCGCTTGTTAGAAATGTGCCGCACAAACTACACGAATCTCAAAACCGTCGACACTCTGAACGCCATGAAGAGTTTACTCGAAGAAGAATGCCAGTACGAGAAATCTCTCAAATCTTACGGAGAATCGCAGAGCGAAGTAAAGAAATCTTTCTTAATGACTGAATTAACGTCTAACGAACAGTTGGGGGGTGTTCTCAAAACGCGCGACGAGCTGCAGAGCGTTTTCATCGCGAAGCTCCTGGAAGATGAGGCCGTACAGAAAGCGGCTGTCGGGACGCTGCTGGAGAAATGTGACGCCAGATCTTGGGGCCTCGTACAAGAAATCACGCTTGTCGAGTCGCACCTCGCCAAACTTTCCACCATCGAACTGGGGCGAAGAAAACTACAGATGGACGACAACATGGACACGTTGACAGACCAGAGAATCAAGCTGTCCCTGCTTTTGTTGGATCTGTTAGAGCAGCAAGAATGCAGAAGAAATCAGCTGATCGATACTCTTCAAGCGATGGAACGAGAAAAGAAAGCATCGTCTCATTTTTGGCTCATTCGCTATCAACAATTATTAGAATCGGTTCCGGACGTAATTGTGTCATCGCAGCAGCAATTAGACCCGGCATTTGCCAACTATCTGCTCCAAGAAGGCGTCATCCACTGCCTTCCGTTCCTTGTTAAATACGTATCGTCGAGAGACGAATTAGCGTCGCTAGATGACGCTCTGCTCCAGGACCAAGGTATCAGATTGAAATCGGACCGCGACAGCATTTTAAAAGCGATTAAGTTCTATCTCGAAGATAAAGATGCAGAGAATTCAAAAATTGGCCCACAGATTTCTACTTTACCATCTGCGCCTCTTGAGAGAGATACTTTAAAAGATGAGGAATTTGAAATTGTCGATACTAAAAGACAAGATCCTTCCGAGACGATTGCTTCGGAATGCGTTGTTTGTATGGAGGATTCTTGTGCTGTTGTGTTCATCCCTTGCGGTCACCTATGCTGCTGCGTCAAATGTTCCGATAGTGTGGAGTCTCTCTGCCCGATGTGTCGCGGGGAAATTGAACGTAGGATAAGAGTGATACAAGCATAGAAATCAAAATTCTCAGTAGATATGCAGAAAAATAAAATGAAAAATCACTGAAACGTTAGTGCAATCCGTTTGTTAATCAGATAATTAATTAGTGAGATACGATAAATTAATGTTAGGGTTTTGTAAAAATGATATATAAGTACGATCGATGACATCACGAATCGTATTTCTTACAAAATCTCGCGTATTGATTATCTGATTTACAAACGGATTGAACCGATGATTTTGTGTTTTTTTGTCTACAGCTTTATCAATAACTAAATATACTCAACTACCTGCTACGAATGGCCTTGTAATTTTTCACAATTTATATCCTTCGCCATTTTCTAACATTTCTATCTCAGAAAACGCTTTCAAAAATGTACCGTTGTAATGTTTTATATATTCAAAAAACACCTGTACATTGTTTTTTATTCAATTTTGTACACGTTTCTAAGAAATTGTAATTACTTACAAATTATAAATAGTTCTTAGCACTCTCACCAAATTTTGCAACTCTATGACTCAAATATTTTATTTCACTACGTTTAAATCTCATTTTTGGATGGACCCATGCTAAAAATATCTATCAAACGCCTTTGAAATGAGAAAACTGTTAATTTTCGAGTTGCGTCGTGTTATTAGCCAAGTAATGTTATGTTTGATCCTTGTACGGATTACAATTATTGAATTTTCAAAGCTTTTTCAGTGTTTCAATCTGCATTAAGTATATGATCTTCAATTTAATAATTACAAAATAACTACTGCTGCTACTACTTTCCCTTATCCGCACCCAGATATATATTGATAATTTTATTACATGAAGCTAAGATGATCAGTCATACGCTTCAGTAACAAAATCAATCATTAAAATATCTATCTAAACATTTGGTCAAAATATGAAAGACAAAATTTTTTAATAACATTTTCTCTTTAAAATACCTTGCATTGAAACTTTTAACAAAATATTAAAAGTCCTAAAATTCTAATATGCCTATTCAATCTTTGAAATACCGCCTATGATATTATATTGTAATATAATTTTTTCGATGCATCTCTTTTAATTTACATTATTTGTTTTTTTTTTTACAAATGTAAGCTTTATGTTAGGTAATTTTATTTTAAATGATTTCAATGTTAAGTTTTTTAAAAATCTTAAAGATTAATTGTGCAGCTAAATGATTTACATAATGAAATCAAAATCAACAATCAATTCCATGTAAAAACAAAGGATGAATAGCTTCGAACAGGAATTTCAGAGAAGTGACATTCCATACTTGAAAAATACTACCGTGTCTGAGGTGTCTAGTTACCCACTACGTCTACCCATCTACGTCATCACTAGACATCTATGTCACACATTTCGTGTATTGGCCCAGGTGCTGGAGTCTTTAGACGGTGGAATTTGATAATAAGTGGTGTTATGAAATTAACCCTAGGAAGCGTATAAGTATTTGTAGAAAATATTTATGGAAACGCTTCTTCTAGTGAATTCTTGTTCGTATTCTAGTCTATTCTAAGCGGGGATCAGGGCATTGAGCTCCTGACATCACTGCGACCTGTGAAGATCTATTGTGAGGATTCCCCTTAAGTTAGCCCTCACCCTCCTAGCCTGTAGCCTTGCGGAGGGTGAGGACTAGCACATCCAATGCTACAGTTCCTCCCCCAGTAGCTCAAGCACAGATAACTATCGACGTAGTTAAAAGCGTGCTAATCACGTGCTAACGCTAACGATTTGAGCGATCACAATGACATACCGTTCAATACCGCGATCGCTGAGCCGATCATTGACGATCTGAGCCGAGGGGAGCCGATCTACGCTATATCGCGGCCTTACGTCAAACGTCAAATCATCGCGCTTGTCGGATTTTTTATTATGTCGACTGCTTTTCTCAATATTTGGCTTGCCGAAAACCGGCTAAATTATAATAAAGATTGAATGAAGATTTGTGCGAATAAGATATATCTCGGGAAATGGCTCGCGACTAGTATGCGCTCGTTTAATAATCCCGATCGATAACGGTTAACGCGTGTTTCCATTGTGATCGCGAAAACGTTAAACATCCATGGGTAAGAAATCGTTATCACGTTGCTTATTACCAAGTCGGTACTGATATGTGATCGAGCAACAGGCTCAGGCTTTTGAAAAACTGGTCCACTAGGAAGGAATGAATAGTGTTTTTTAGTAAATATATTATTCTAAATTGTATGATTATTTAAATTGATTTATTTTATCATTTACGTGTAAATAATATTATTTTGGTACACAAACAAGGTCAAACACAATCTAAAATATAATGACATTAAATTTGATTCAAGTTTTTGTATAACTGAAAGAATATTTATTTTTTATTATCTATTTGTTTGGTGAGTTTTCTGTTCGAAAAAATCGAAAATAATTATGCCATTTTAAACTGTTTTCTCTCTAATTAACTGATAGTTTATATGTATTTTTTAAATATCGTCTTATATTTTGTGCATGCCTCTTACTATGAGTGAAGTTTTTAAAAATAGTCAATTTTAGCACGCTAGAAATCACCAAAAATTATTAGTTTATAGAATAGTTTTTAATTTTGTTGTTGTTATTTAGTAGCCTATGCAAAATTTCCCTACCTACGTACTAATTTTATTTTTATCAATATTGCATAGAGAACTGCATTGGTGCTCTCAAGTGCAGTGAATCTTGAAAATTTGTTGCATAAAGCAAGATTATTAGTCTTACACTTCAGCACCAGTCCAAGGTATCACGTATTCATGTGAAAATCATATTCCAGACTGTTTTGGGTTCCACTGGAGAATTTCATTTTCACTTGATTCTCTCAGACAAATAATGTAAAAGTTACTTCTCAGTAAACAACGACAATTGTAGAGTTTTAAAAATTTTAATATTTGTTCTGTTATTTATATGTTTGAGCCTTATGAACTATAATAATATTGTCATATTTATTCCTATTAATAATGTGCCATAATTGTAAATATGTTATAAAATTCCCACTGGTTATCTCTGCGTCTGCTTTACGAGGTAGAAGGCAGTGGAGGAAGCTTCTTTCAGGAAGGCTTTGTCCCTTAATGGGACATAGCCACAAAAAGAAAAATGTTAACTCAATATTTGCAGCACTCGCTTTGTAGTTTTCCATAGTTATGAAATGAAACACACTTTTGTTTTAAACTAATTATTTATTTTTTAAATTGCCAACCGGTTTCGGAGATACTACTCCTTCAGGGCTTTGTATAATAATCTCCGAAAAAACTCTTAATTTTTTAAAATTTAATTTATCACTAATAAAATATACAATTAAAAAATACACTTTTTATATATACTTTTTGAAGCAAGTTGATACAATTTTACACGTATTATATAATCTACTGTAAGAAAAAGAAATAATTCACTGGTATGAAATGCATATTAAAGTGGTTATTCTGATGGATAAAGTCCACTGAAGAAAAATATAAATTACGATGTATCTAACAAACAAAAATTAATCATTTTAAAAACTTGTCTAATAATATAATAATCTCCAAGTGAGATTTAACGGTGCTAAATCAGGTTTGTATATTAGAAAATTTATTATATAATAATGTCTGTTTATTAAATTATAAATAAGCGCTTTATATTACAACTATAAAATTGTTATATTTCACATTTGTGCTTAAAAATTACTTTTCAATTTGAAATTAGAATTTTTCGCCCACTGAATATAATAAATAAATACGATCGCTCTTAAAAATATATGTATATACGTATTTAGCGTGTCTTTTGACAGGCTGTACAGTTTTCTAAACAAGAAACTGTACAGTTTTCGGTCCCGTATAAAGTGCGCATTATAAATACTGTCAAATTGCAAGTAGAGTCTTAAAAATACCGTTAATCTGCAAATTTACCGCAAAGTGTACATATGTAGAAAACTTCAAATTAGCTACTATTAGAGCCATGTATTAGTAATACTCTCATAGTAGTGAGAATCAGAGCGTCAGGGCCACAGGGAACTATCTGCAAAAAATCATTTTTAGAGTTAATCCCGGTTTCCTTGTTACCAAATCATCGACCCCCCTATTATACAGCTAAGGGACTTTGTCCCTCTTCCATTAGCGCTTTTCTCCGTATTAGAGGGAGACGATCTCCTGTCATGCTAGCCTCGGGCAGGAAAACTCCCATGGATATTGTCTATTTCTCAGCGGTCACACCGCGTGCAGGTCTGTGGCGCATGCCCATAGCTTGGGAGATCTTTATCTTCGACCGGTAGAAGATTTGGCTTCTTTTGAAGCATTTTTTCCGTTTCAAAGTTGCAAATGGCCATTCTTTATACTGACGATTTTTTATTTTTTTTTTCAAAAAGCGCGACTTTATTCCGACTTTTTTCTCGTATCTATCTTTTAGAAATAATTGCGTAAAATATTTTTAAACGTTTTTTACAACATAGAGCTTTGTGTCGCTAATAAACATGATTTGACATTAAGGAAACCGGGCTTTTTGTAGATAGGCCCCTGTAATTCTAATAGCTAGGCCATTAGCTGAATGAGTCGGACAGGAGTTTTAAACGAGGAGTTTAAATTTTTGTTAAATGTTGCCTTTAACATTTTGGCTATTCCGACAGCCATTCAACAGAGTGGCCGATTCAACTTTTTTATAACACGTGTATTCAACCATTATTTGATATTTTTAATAATAATAATTTAGTGGCATAAAATGTTATACCAGATAAATACAATAGAACCTGAATTATCCACGGATCCCCCAGTGTTTAAAGCTTGCAATTTCTGGAACTTTGTGAACTCGATATATTGCTAAAAATATCAGCATTTTTCAATATCGATAGGTGTTGTGCAAATTCATTTGTGAAAAAAATATCGATATTTTTTTGTTAAATATAAAAATAAAAAATAAATTCATATGCATACCTAGATTTTATGCAATTTACTTACTGTATTCACAATTTGTCTAGATAATCGAGGTTCCACTGTATTTTGAATACTTGGCTTTACTTTTGAACGAGTGCCGACCCTGGATGAGTATTGTTTATTGACATTTTTCATAGAAAACGTCACATAATAGAAGATGACTAGAGTAGATCACTTGAGGACATAGGCTGTGGCAATACTAAAACAGTAAAATGTAAAAATATTCACTACTCTCAATGAAATTTGAGAAACATTCTTTATATACAAAAATCACAATCAGCAGTCTCGAATTAGAAACATCTTTCTTTTCAAAAATATACTCGTTTTCATGTTAAAATCGAAGGGTAAGAAACTCCTAACCTGAAAATTGGGTTTGACATATTATGACATTTCGCACTATAAACCAGAGACAAATGAATTTTCCGCTACCAACACTCGTTCGAAAGTAGAACTGAATACTTTTTCCTACTTTCACACATCCACCATTAAAAACATCGACGGTTGAAAGGAAAAGGTTACCAAGTGACAATGTGTGCAAGGGAAGGGAAAATGATACCAAACGACATAGTTATATCATGTCACTTGGTAACGTGTTGATATGTCGCTTAATACCCTTTTCCCTTCCACTGTCAATATTCAATTCACCATATTTTATTATGTTTGAATTAAAATTTACTGTCTGTACATTTTGCACATTTTTTTACTTATTGAACAGAGAGTACCTACAGCCTCAACGCTGTCTTAAAACAAGATGGTCTTTTCTTTATACATGCTGGAAAACAAACTCTTAAAAAATATTATCTTGTGACAGTTGTTTCCCCCTTTCAGGGCACACCTAAAATATTGTTACGAAAATATTGTAAACTGATAAAATGCAACAAATAAAGTAATATGTATATAAATTAAAATTATTATGCATTTAAAATTTCCATTGATTGTAAAAATGTTAAAATATTCTGCAATTTTTTACCTCTAAACTGCATTGTTTGAAAATAAACATAATAGTTGTTGAACTTACCTAGTGTTTTTATTAACTATGTTTGTTATTATTTTGTTTTGTTGTATTGCTCTATTTTTGAATTATGAATATTAAAGTGTAGGTACCTACCAAGTTTGTACATTTCACTAGTATCTGTTTTGTTATACTGTTCTCTTTTTGAATTATTAATATTAAAGTAAATAAGTACCTATCAAGGCGTAGATGTTTACTCAACAAGAGATGAAAAAGTTTTTCAAACGAAATAAAAATATCCTAAGCCTTCACTGGGATTAAGACTTACAACTGAGGGATCGATTCCACCTCCACCCGCGACTGTTAATAGTCCTTGGGGACTCTCTGTCAGTCACACTATTTTATGCAGGACTTTTGCTGTTGCAAATGCATAAGCAAATTGCAAGGCCAAAGTTTCCAAGTGAAGTTAAGTCAAGAGGGCGACAGCATCGATCAAGTCAAAAGAAAATCATGATGCTGCCACCCTTAAGGTTACTGAGGGATTAAGACTACAGTTAAAAATGACTTCTTCTCATGCACACTTGCATTATAACTTCTTTTAGCCGTTTCTTTCATCACTCATTAAATAAAAAGAAACAAAATTCTGTGTATAATCAACTTTATTATCATTTAAAATTGATAACATTTCATATACATACATTTATTACACGTTATATTCTTAGTTGACTTTAGTTTATTGACATTTTTAAGTGCTTCCGTCTTCGTTACGCATTTAAAAACATTTAAACCAAAAGACAGACATTATCGTTATTAATAATAGTAAAATCTTCATCAGACTTCTATGGTTCTCTTTCAAGACAATAATTCTTCTATCTCCATATTACTTCTATGACTTATTTCCTTATATTGAGCTATAGCATTTGTTAATAACAAAATAAGGAAAAAACAATTAACTGGAAAGTTTTAAGTATCAGATGATCTATTAGAAAACATTATAATCTTTTATATACAAAATTATTACAGTACCCATACTTCAGAAGACATTGATTGTAAGTTTTATTTTTTGTCTGCCTCGTAGCACAGGGGTAGCGCATTTAGCTAATGTGCACGAGGTCGCGGGTTCGATTTCCGTAGGGGGTCAACATGAAATAATTTTCATATTAATTTTTTATGTTAAACCCCTACGGGAATCAAACCCGCGACCTCATTGCTGTTAGCCAAATGCGCTACCACTATACTACGAGGCGGCTTTGTCTTTAGATTCTGTAAAATTATTTTCATCAATATTGGTTAATTAAGATAGTAAAAATATAATTAATAATGTCGATACTTGTCCCTTGATATCTGATTATAATATGGTATGTTTAATAATTTTCAGTAAGAATTTTTACATACGTTATCGAAAAAGAAAAAGTCACAAAAATAATATCGTCAGGACATCCATGATTTAAAATGAATATTTCTATATAATTATTATTTACAAAATTAGGCCCGAGTTAGGCTATTATTATATTTGTTATTTTATACAAAAAATATATCAAAGAAGAATGTAGGAAAATTGAGCTTTTTTTTATGAACACTACATGAAAATTTGGCAGAGAATTTACGATTTTGAAGATATAATGTTTAGTACCATATTTTAATATTTGGAAGAATACTTTTACTGATAAATTCTACATTTTGACACTTGGGAATATTAATATTTCATACAATACCTTTTACTAAATTTAAACGCTTTTATTGAATTATCTAAGTAAATTCTGTAATAAAAATCTATTATCATAAGCACATTTATAATTGTTCTCTAAAAACACTATACAAAGATAATTTATTAAGTATTCATAAGCGAAATCCACTGTAAATAGTTAATAATTGGTTTGAGACACGGAATGTTAAAAAAAACTTATTGTCGCTTAAGTTTTAGCACTGCAAAAATTATCATTAACGATATATTTATATAAATACCAAAATGCAGATAATATCTCAGATTTTCTGCATAATAAC
Organism: Micrasema minimum; assembly: GCA_022494985.1. Classification (NCBI taxonomy): domain Eukaryota; kingdom Metazoa; phylum Arthropoda; class Insecta; order Trichoptera; family Brachycentridae; genus Micrasema; species Micrasema minimum. The sequence goes on from JAGVSP010001624.1 coordinate 11,417, forward strand.
CTAGAAAAGCTAAATAACCTAAAGGCTATAAATGTCTACAAACATTCATTACCAAAAATGTAACCTTTTTTGATATGTGTGAAATAAAAGATTATATGATTTTCAGATTTTACTTGATATGAACAAATGTAATAGTGTGGGAATTCATTAATGATTATTTTGTGCGTTGTTCATTGTGGACTTCTACTTATCCGCACCCAATGGCACATAGGGCACTGCATTGGTACACCAAGTGCAGTGAATCTCGATGATTATTACTTGAAAGGCAAGATGATCAGACCCTTCAGCTAGGATAGGTTTATAGATAAAAAATAAAAACTGTTATAAGCTAACTAACCTCAGGACCGAGTCCCCAGGACATGTGGCATTCTGTCCTCTCTGCTCATATTTCAGGGAAATGACGTGATGGTAAGTTAGGTTAGGTTAGGTTAGGTAGGCTAAAATTCACAATCTTGAAATAAATCAAGCAGAATATATATAAAATTTAGCTTATGTGTGGAATATATTTCGGCCCCAGCTTATTGATTGATATTTCTGTCCTCTAAAATATAAGTCCTAAAACATCTTGATAATGCAGTGTTAAGACTTAGCGACATATAAAACATAGTACCTAAGTAAAAAAATCATACAAAAAGATTAAATATCTTAGATTTATAAAATAAACAAATCTCACGTTATGAGTATTGAATAATAATATATTATTTTACAAAAATACACCTATGTTAATTGCCCATTACATGGGCGAAATTACTTTAGTTAATGTCAATGGCAGGATACACAAGTCGGTGGAACAGTCAATAATTTACAAAATGTTTGTTTTTTTATATCCAAATAGATTTTTATAACACAATGGTATTGTTATGATTAAAGTTTGTGAGTTTTCACGGCCTTCAGAATACAGATTCCGTTTTTCTGGGCACTTAAGTGCGAGGAGTTTGTACCGTGTCGCAGTCGGGCTTCAGAATTACTGGGTACCATGAGGTTCTTAGTCGTAACCCTGATGTGTTTTAACCCTGTTTAAGATATTAGGATGCATTATTATGTACTTGTTAAATTGGGTTGATGCTAATTTCAGAGACACAGTTTTGATTTTATGTCGCAAAAAAGAAACTTCAGAATATTTCAATTCATTTGAAGTGGTGAATGATGATGGTTTGGTTACATTTATCGATTCTTTAATTAGCTACCTTAAGAACATTTTGTACGAATGACTGTACCACCATGGAATTCCAGATCCCGTGTATGAAAAATAATGAAACCTAATAAATATTAACAATATCCAAATAATATGATTAAATGACAGCTTTGAAAATGTTGAATTTTGTCCATTATTCAAGATATCTTTATTACACATAATGATTGACAGATTTAAGCTCATTACATGAACACTTTACATTTCTTTAGGTGTAGGTATTGCTGAAACAATACTGCAACAATTTTTCTTTCATTGGAAGATGTTATATATAGATTTTGTAATTTCAGCACACGGGATCTGTACTTAAAAGGGGATTACGGGGAACACTTATTACTACGGTTAACACTGAAGGTATAATATAACATTAACATCTAATTCGTATTTATTTGTTATCTCTGATATTCAAAACGAAACCAAAAGAATATATGATGTGACTTTATATAATTGAAAATAAAAGTTCTCACAAAAAGCGTGTTGGTAAACTGAGTATTTATACGAACTGTAGGTTCTGTATAATTAATATAAAAAAGGAAGCTTCATTGAATGTTAGGTTTGAAAGGTTAGGTTATGTTGGCAAAGTTGAAAATCATCTTGGAGGAATGTGATGATTTGGATGAACTGATAGATTTAAGTTAAATTGAATGTATTGGGGATTAAAATTACTGACAGTAGTTTAAGTTAAATTAACCCTTAAAGATCTATGGTAAATGGTTTCATAGGTGTAGCGTGTTACACTAGCGGGAACCTCCATCTTTTAATGAAATAATGTGCAGAAAATATTGTTTGTGGATTATTTTATACTTAGAAGAAGTATCAGAGACAAAAATAAACACGCCACGCTTGATTTAACATGCGACGTAAACTTAATGTAGAGTATGTTGACTGAGAGTTGTTCAGAATGTGCTGTCGAAGTCGGATCTTCTCCTCGGGTAGAGAGTTCGGACCCCCTCGCCCGAGTAGCCGTAGTTTTGGGAGCCCCCCCCTCCGTAGCCGTATATTTGGGAGCCATACCTGAAAAAAGAATGAAGAGATTGCTAACAGAACACAAAGGGAAAATCTACCGTGCGCGGGAAAATGGGCTAATGTCTTAACTCTATGTGTTTTTGGTACATATTATGTCTTCAATTTATGTATTTTTGTCCCAAATGCCTCAAGATCAATTGAATCAGATTTTTTTTTAGTTTTAATGTCATTTAAGTCTATTAGTAAAGTTATTGATAGGTCAAAAACAATCGTAAGTCATGCTTTTTTTCAGAGAATAGTGTTCCAAAAGACATAATATGTAAGTCTAGAATGCATAATAATCCATAATATTATTAGCGTAAAAATGATAGTAGTGTACATCAGTGATGCCTGCTGAAAAAATAAATCTCAGTGATGTCTGCCGAAAAAATAATCTCCCTAGATTTCTCCCAAAAATTCCTTAGATTTCAAAAAGATTCCCAGATTCAAAAAATTACTTTAAAAATGTGAACCAATGGTTGGGACTTTTAGCCAATCAACTAAAGGCGGAACAACCAAAAATCGAGGCGCGGAAGCGCCGAAAGGCCTCGCTGGGCTAGCATTTAAGTTATCTGCTAGTAATAAATAATAGTAAATGCATTTAAAAAATTCAAATACAAAATGAAAAGTATATTTCTCAAAATAGGCGAGTGTTTTTCTCAATTTTTAGACATCATCAAATCTTTGTTTCGCCTTCTGAAAAACTGATGATGATTACCCGGCGTTCCCATTAGCTGAGCCCCGTCCCGAGTCGGGGGCGTAGTGCTGCTGCTGGGAGGTGCTGTACTGGCTGTAGTAGGGCCCCCACTCGGAGCGCCACGAGTCGCCCGGGTTGCCGGGGTACGGCAGCGGTTCTAACATGGCGGCCGAGTTGCGCTGGAAAGGAAAAACATTTAATTTAAAATTGTTAAGAGTTAAAGGGCAAGTGGGCAGGTATTAGAAGTGTATTTTAATCATGTGATCAAAGAGATCTGTAAATTGACCAATTAATGTTCACATTTCACATAGGTAAAGTGGAAATAAAGTATTGCGTGTTAAGTTAATTCTTCAAAGAGAACTGTCAAAATTTTATGTTCCATTTGTATTTTGCAGTGAAACTAAGACAACTATATCTATCTTCCACTGTCTAATACATTTTAATTAATAATTCTGTTTCCCTCTTACAAGTTGAGATTGAGACAAAATTGTCTTAATCTTCCTTGGACTAGGACATGACAAGGAACGGAAGAAAACAGCCTAACAGCCTATGTAAAATGAACATCTTTATTGTATTGTAACTATTGATTTATAATACACTTAGATCTGCCTTGCAGAGTAAATTATTTAGAAAAAGTAATGACACGAAGTTTCCTCACCTCAATACACTTACATGGGTCGACCTATCAGAGCCCTTCGACTGCCAGCAAGCATCCGCCCACACACCACAAAAGGTATGGGCTATATATAGGGTTACAGTAACAGTATACAATACTAACCCGTTCCTTACGAGGAGCGTTCATGAATTTTACCATGCATCTAAAATGACTTTTTTTTCTTGTGGACGGACGGGCTGTTGGCTATTATTTAACAAGAAAACTTTCTTTGAATAATAATTATTTTAGGCTATGTAAACAAATATGAATAAACACTTACAAATGGAAAGTTACACCATCTTTTTTGTTAATTTTATCCGTACGGTTTTTACACGGTTTCACTACACAGGAAGGCATTTCGGAATGTTTTCTGAACGTCCGACTCGGCCGGCGGTTAAAGAAATACTGAATACGCGTCTGGCGGAGTTGGAGGTTTTGGCGGAGTTGAGGTGTCATTCATTTTTTGGGTTCAGTTCAAATCTAAGTGTATAAATTAATCAATGATTTTAACCCATTTTACCTTATTACTGCGAACCTTGTGGTAAGGTGGCTCATGCTCCTGCAGGTACAAGTCTCCCCCCATGTGAGACTTGTCTAGTTCTCTCAGCATATCCTCACTGAGTGGGATGGGCTGCTTCACCTTGGAGTTCTTCTGGCGGTTCACAAGCTGAAACACATACAACATATTAAAGATTTATAGAGTCCTCCTTTGGGGAAACGGGCATGGACAGTTAGTCAAGGGAAAAAAGAGGTTGCTGGAGAGCAATAATCGAAATGGAGAGTGGTTAAAATTTCAGTTTCAGTTACTCTCAAGACACTGGTGCAAAGATTGGCTCTGCGCCAGTGACACATTCCATTCTCAAGTAACAGTCCAAGAAGGAAAGAAAGTCAGCATTCGTATATTGAATAAGTGACACTGGAAAAGAATACCTCAATACCTAAACCAGACTTTCTGAGTAAGCACAAATTTTGTGAATAAGCTCCCATATTGTTTGGTTTACCTTGTTCACAAGGTGTTTTAATTACCACAAGAATTAGACATAATAAGATTGTCACATCAAAAAGGGAGTATTTTTTTAGAAGACGATAACCCTGCAAATTCTAAATAGCGGGATATAAGTTAATTTACTTCATACAAACAGTTCTACTACAACTACATTACTTTATCCTCACCAAACGGAGCATACGTATTGGATCAGTTTTACAGTTGATCGCCAGTCCAAGGTATGTTAAATATTTTATGTGAAAAACCTCATTTACATAAATGTTTCATATTGACCTCATCAAAAACAGAGACCCGTGACCTCATGCTTGATAGCCTAGAGTGCTAACCATTTCACCATGAGGCGGCCTTTCATCATCGGACTCAATATTTAAACGGTAGTTAACATCAGAACAAAGATCACGTAGCTTGGAACAGTTTGTGAATACTAATTCCTAATAAGAGAGCAAGCGTGGTCTAAGATGAAAAGAAGGTGCATAGGGTACTGATGTCTTACCACTGTGACTCCGAATATGACAACGAAGAGAAGTGAAGCGAGGGCGATGACAATGACAGCGATACCCCACTGTGGTAACAGCATGTTGTCTTCGGCAAATCCAACTGTAGGGTCCAATCGCTTTGGTAATACTGTAAATATACAAAATTCACCATATATTTATTTATTTATTTATTTATTTATTAAAGTACATATACATATAAAATATTACATTTTATCGCCTAACTAGGCTCTAGGCCCGTTTTAAGGCGAGTAAATATACAGGGTAATTTTTTAGTCAGTTAACAAAAAAAAACCCTGAATTCAGTATCGCTAATAGAACCCATTTCAATAAAAAAACATGTACTTTTTTATTTTTACGATTTATTATTTTTATTCCTATAATTTTTACAAATTACGTACATCCTATACAGCTGTTGTTCATGCGCGGCACGTAAGGGTAAGTAAGACGGGGAAGTGCGCGCGGGGGGGTTGCGCTCGCCGCTCGCGCATACCGGGCGGACGGTGACCAAGTCTTTACTATTTCTGAGAATTATTTGGGTGCGCGCTTTTCTTTTTTTTTATTTGAGAAAGGACATGTTTTTTTATTGAAATGGGTTTCTATTAACGATACTGAATTCAGGGTTTTTTTTTGTTAACTGACTAAAAAATAACCCTGTATAATGGACATACTTTTTTCTTTTTTATTACAAATTTTAGAAACAATACATAAATAAAATACAATTACAACTAATACATATTACCTAGTCTATTAAGAAAAATGAGGCTATCTTCGATCTACCCTCAACGGTCATCAAATTTTCTGACTCCCTCCGACCAGCATCAAGGAGAAAAGCTGCCAACATCCTCTTCAGCCTGACAGCACCACCACACTTCCAAGAATCAGGGATGAAATTATATATCATTGGACCAATGTAGTAGTGCTGCCGCTGAGCCAAGGAAGTATTGACCCTCATTTGTAGAATCAGATCCTTACTGGAGTGTCTAGTATCATGCTTATGGCAAACCGAATGAAATTTATCCCTATTTAAATAGGTGACCGCTACTGACCTCAAAATATACTGCTGTCGCATGTCCAGGACTTCCAATTCATTGAAAAGAGAATCACTTGGACATCGAAATGGTTTTTTTAAAATGACTCTAATTATCGATTTTTGAGCAATAGCAGCTGGAGCCATAACGGTTTTTGCGCAGCTCCCCCATCCTATTATTCCGTACGTCAACACAGAATTTACAAGTGCATAATATAATTGTCTCAACTCCTTAACATTTAGTATATTTCTTAAAGAAAGGAAAATATGAATCAAGCTATTAAGTTTTTTGACAATTGATTCAACATGTACGTTCCATCTTAAGCATTGATCTATTTGTAATCCTAAATATTTAATATTTTTGACTTTTTCCAATGGGACACATTGACAATTTATATTATTTTTGGCATTTATGTAATCTCAATTCAAGTCTTTTGTCCGGTTGACCTACTAATGATGGGCTGAAACAGATATACTTTGTTTTTTCTGCATTGAGAGTAAGTAAATTCATGTTTAACCAGTTAAGCACTCTTTTCAAGTCGATATTGGCTTTATTATACACTTCTTTCCAGTCTGAGGCACTGTATATTATTGCTGTGTCATCTGCGAATGATATTAGATGTCCAAGCGATTTCCCTCTACAAAGTCCATCAATATATATCAAGAACAATAGCGGTCCTAGTGTGCTGCCTTGGGGACTCCAAATTCAATGTTATTATCGTCACTTACAACCTTGTCTATTTTTACTTTTTGCGATCTATTACCAAGATAACAAGAAAACCAATCTAGGATTTTTCCTTTAATGCCTATATTTTTTAATCTTTTTATTAATATTTTATGGGAAATAGTGTCAAAAGCTTTTGCCAAATCTAAAAAACACAGCCAAGCATTTTTTTTACCACTATCAATACCTTTTACAATTGTTTCTGTTAACTTAGTTATGGCGTTTTCCGTACTTAATCCTGCTCTAAAGCCAAATTGATTGTCGGATAGTAGATTGTTAGACTCTATGAATTTGCTCAATTTTTCCTTTAACTATTTTTCTATTACTTTTGAAATATTATTCAGAAGTGATATAGGTCGATAGTTTTGGATTTGAGCTTTGTTTCCATTTTGAAAATGGGAATAACAAAAGAGACTTTCAAGAGAGTAGGGAATATTCCCGAATTAAAACTGGAATGAAAATATATATGTTAATGGTGAAGCAATATGTGATTTGATCGATTTTAATATTTTTGTACTAATTTTGTCTGGACCAGTTGTGTTACTTGTTTTAAGGCCATCAATTGTTTTAATTAATTCATCCGTGGTCGTTTTTTATAGACTCAAATGTATGTGTGACTTGTTCGGTTTCAATATTATTTGAGAGTGTGTCTTCATCGATTTGATTTCTTTAAGTATTTTTTGAGCAAGTGACTTACCAATAGAAGTAAAATATTTGTTTGCGTGATTTGCAATTAATTTACTGTCTGAGGTAGGGATGTTATCGTTTACAATAATTTTGTCTATGCTTGTTTTTTTTTGTACCAGAGTTTCCTGTAATTTCTCTGACTATTTTCCACATTTTACTTGGGTTACAATTTGTTTCTTCATATATATTAATTTTCTGTAGTATTTTTCTTTGGTAGCTCTTATTTCTGTTTTGCACAGGTTTCGTTGTTTTTTGTATTCATTTTGAATAGACATATCATTAGGGTTGTTTCTCGCTTTTTTGTGTAGAACACATTTCTTCTATGAATTGTGTTAACTAATTTTTCTGTTATCCAAGGTGTTAATTTACGTTTTTTATTCAATATTTAGTGTAGGATGTAGAGGGTCTGGAGGGGGTTGCGGATTGTTGGTTGTTTGCGGGTTCGATGAGGTATTAATGGATGATTTAGTTGTTGTGATTGCAGCGGAGTATGTTGGTAGTACTGAAGCTGTATATAATTTACTATCACTTTTTGTTTTCTGTTTTTGTCCATATGCTTATAAACATACTGCAATTTTTTGAGAACTGTTCATTGGCTACTGTTTTTGTTATTCTTACTATGTATATAAATTATTGAAAAAGCTGTATGTTCTCTCTAATAAATAAAAAAAAAAAAAAAAAAAAAAAAAAAAAAAAAAAAAAAAAAAAAAAATTAATTTGTAGACGGTGTTTTTTGTAATGTGATTATTTAAAGTTGTTATAAAATTGGTAAAAGCAGAGTTAACATCGTACTCCGAATAAACACTTAGCCACAGTTCGTTTTCCAAATCCTTAAGAAGATCGGCATACACAATCTTAGGGTATTCCGAAACTTTTGTTTTTACTGGTTGGGTGTTTGAATTTTTTAGACATAAAGCGATAGCATGATGATCAGTTATATAAGAATGAAAAATAAAAGAATCGCTGTCCTGTAGTCCTTTCGTTATTATGTTGTGGTCAATACAAGCTTTACTTTGTTCCCTAGTTATTGCTCAAAATTGAGTTGAAGTCCTTTTTCCGCAATAAAACATTTATATTCGTTTGCTTGTGTGTGTTTATTATTGATTAAGTTAATATTAGTATCTCCAATAATTATCCGATTCTCAAGACTCCTCATATCACTCAATGCGGTATCGAGGGAGTCAAGAAATGAATTTATATTCGCAAAAGATGGTGATCTATAAATAGCCAGAACACCAAGATTTTGCCCGTGGATAATTCTTATGCAATTTGCTTGCGACAGGTTAATTTCATCAACAATTACATGTATATCAGATTTAACGTACACTACAACACCAGAACTTTTTTATATATATTTTGTAGTATGATACTCGTTGTAACCGTTTATATACCTCTAGGTGAGCAGTGAATATCCAACCAGCATTCCGATAATATAATTATATCAAATTCACATTTGAATTCATTAAGAAATAACAAAAATGCATCCAAGTTAGACATACTTCTAATATTTTGATGGATAATTTTTAAACCATATTTATTCCAATTGTATTTTTTCAATTTAGTAACATCATCAAAAATTATACAATTTCTATTAGGGTTATCGATTTGATCATCCAATTCAAATAAATTAGTATTCGCGCCTGTGATAAAAAATAATAATGCTTTAAATAATACTTATCTTTAAATATTAAAATAAAATAGGAAAATAAGATAGGGAACTGGCCTCATAACCCACCAAATATTACTCAATAGTGATCCTGCTTCATCTGAAGTATTTATCTGAGTGTGAGCTTTATCACAATCATGTTAAATTAATTATCATCACATTATTTAATTATTAGATGGTAACACTAGAAACATTTTTAAATTATCAAGTAGGTCCTAATGTCACTATTATGAATCTGTGGAAAAAAAATATTTATCTATATGGCAACCCAATAAATATTCAAATGTCAGATGTCAGAATCAGACAACACAATAAATATACAATCTCCAATCCATCCAAATGACGTTATTTACATTGGATCTTTAAAATTGTTATAATTCTGTAAATAAACGATTTATTGTGGTACCTTTAGTGGACAGAAGTGTTGGCAGTAGTTAATATGAAAGGTGCATTTATAGGTTAAATTAATTAGGACCCTATTCAACATTTTTAATTTAAAAAAAAAAGAAATACCCAACACGAATTTAAACTTTGTCCACCCATGAGAAGATTAGGATAGCGGGTAATGAAGCCAGAACCCTTACCTTAAACCATTCTGTTTGTGATATCGTCTTTGGAATAAATTTTTATGCTTCTGTCGTTTTCCGATTTTCGCACAAATAAAATGTTATTTTTGAACCAAACGTATGAGAAATTGAGTTTTTTTGCCTGCATTTTTGTCATCCAAAAGAGTTCCTTGTGGTATGGGGTCATAGCTTCATTGATGAACACAGGCGGTGACAGCTCCTTGATCTTCTTTTTTGATTGTAGAAGCGCGGCCTTCGAGGATACGTCCAATTCCACCACCAGGGACGGCAGCTGGTCACCGTGTGCTCTTCCCACTGCGATACTTTTGATATTGTTACTTGACAGGCTCACTCCCACCTGCTCAGCCGTCCTTAGCACTCTTGCAGTGGCAGACTCATCCTGAATAAATGAGCCTCCTTTAAATCTCAATGCAGTCCTTAAGCTTTTCCTGCTCCATAAGGTTTAGTCTACATTCCAGTTTTTTGATTATTAAGTCTTGTTCTGTAATCTTTTTTTGTACTGTACATACATCATTTTTTATAGTATTTACTTCTGCTATTTTTGAGACAATTTCGTCGTATTTGCCACTTATAAAGTCAACAGCTTTTTTAATTTCTTCCATTTCCTTTCTAATATGTTCACACAGGAAACTTTTGAGATTCATAATTTCTTGGTGAAATGAATTTTTTCAATTCATTAATGTTGCCTTCCAGACGCGGTCTATCATCCACCTCCGGAGCAGGAGAACCCTTTGCTCTTCTGGTGTTAGCCTTCATCATGAACACTCAATTTTTAACTTAAATACTTTTAAAAAAACCAAAATTTTCTGAGATGAAAGAAAAAACTGTATGTCACTTGACGTATTATTGTTGCAATTGAGTATAATATGTTACAGTTTCATCATCATCATCATCATACCATATCCGCTCCCTATGTGGAGCATAAGGATTCCACAAACTGCCTCCAGGCCAAGCGATCAGCCGCCAGCTCCCGTGCTTCCTCCCAAGTCTAGTCCACGTCCTGAAGCTCTGACGCAAACTGCCGGCGAATTGTTAACAGTGGACGACCAGGACGCCGAGAACCTGATGCTTTGTAAAATAGGCAAGCATGTTTTTAAGGCTCTCGGGAGGCATACATAGTAGGTATATAGCCTAGCCAGCCGAAAATGCCTTCACCGGATGACAGTAGATACAAAAGGATTAGTGTGTCCGTTGCCTCACTTCTGTGTTTCTTACAAAGTCAAAGCCGCACACCTAATATTCTTCTAAGAAACCTATTCTCAAAACTCAGAAATCTGCTATTTTGCCATGATTCGCAGCCATAGAGGAACAGGTGTGATGCAGGCGATTGACATCCCCAGAAGAAAATCCATGAGGATCATAAACAGAAATGGGGCAAGGACGCAACCCTGTCGCACTCCGTGGTGACCTCAAACCAATCTGAGACAACATTGTCAATTTTTACTTGTCATTCGCTATCAGAGTGAAGGGTTTTGATTATTCCGATCAGTTTCAAAGGCGCCCCATATGTTTCCAGTATTTTCCAGAGTGTTGGTCTGGATGGGACCTCTTCTACTATGCTGCCCGGACGGGCGTCCGAGAGGGACCTGGAAATGTTGCAGGAATTAATACAGAAGACTTAATTCATCACCACATTCATGGCATTGAGCATACTCTACCACGTGACTCGTGGCCGCTTTCCCATTTAAACGTATTCCTCGATTTTCTCCCTGGAATTTAACATTAGAGCAATTATTTTTTCACACATCTAAGATATCGACCAGATGCGTGTTTGTATCGTCTAATTTTTTAAATAATTTATTTATCTCCTTTAACAAATAAAATATCAATAAATAAGATCACGCATCTGGTCGATATCTAAAATGTGTGAAAAAATAATTGCTATAATGTTAAATTTCAGGGAGAAAATCGAGGAATACGTTTGTATGGGAAGCGGCCGCGAGTCACGTGGTGGAGTATGCTCTTAATAGAAATTAGAAGAGGCGAGTATCGGTCAGTGTACATGGAATAAAAGATAATGCTCATGAGTTTTAAGCAATGGGGAAATGCCCTTTTTTTTTAATTCCGTTTTTTTTTTGTGGGAATATTTGAAATTTTTAAGTGATTTTTTAAAATTATAAAACCTTTTTTGTTCAGATAAAATCGGCGAAACTCACGCTTCCGCATCACCAATAGTTGATGCGTGGAACAAGTATGTATTCCTAGGCATCACACTTCCTTTTTTACGAGATCATTCACTGTCCAGGCCGCAAGACGCAAGACTATGGAACGATTTACCACGGGATGTAAAAGATGCGCCCTCCGTATTTGTTTTTAAGAAACGTCTGAAGCATAACTACCTCTCCTCAAACCTCTAAAACATCTTCCTTCATTCATCCTCTTCCCCATCGCTTTCCTTCCTTCCTCTTTTCCACTTCCCCAGTCATATTTTAGTAAGTATATTAATCCTGTAAGTAATGCTATGTAATTTTAAAGCTGTGTCTTTCCACCAATACTCGGTACAATAAAAATCATTACTAAATAACTGAGGGTTGGTTGGAAGATATTGCTTGTACTTTTGCTATGTAATTGTACATGAAGTTTTTAATAAATAAATAAATAAACAAGAGAAGTGGCTGTGTACTTTTTCTATTTTAGGCGCTACTTACATCAAAACTTGGTTAAAATATTAATAGACGCATCCTTCCATAATATAATGACCTGTTTTGGCGAGAAATTGCGATTACGATATTTAAAAAATTAATTACGGACATAATAATGATAACAAAAATACAAAAAAGGTATTAATCACCATCTAAAAAAAAATTATGTAAAAAAAAATTGTCCCGTAGTCCATTATGAGCCATAATTTTTCTTACTCTTTCTATCATTTTAAATGTTAATCATCGCTTTCAGAATTCATAACACAATATTTGAAATAGTAGATTCCATTACCTGTGGAAGAGTTTTTTCAGTTCCACAGTGTCAACCTTCTCCCCCACATCGTTAAGTTCCACGAAGAAGTCCACGAGAACAGATCCTTTGGAGAATCCGTCTATCCGGATTCCTTTGTACCATTTCTTCAGCGCGACAGAACTGGAGTACACAGAGTTTAGCTGGAAACATATAAACATACTTTTGGTAAATTCATTTATATTTTGAAATAAATAGAAAGATCAGGAGATGACCAAACAATATTTTGGATATGCCCAAATGCTTAAATAGGGTGTTTTTTTAGAGGTATCTTTAAAATGAATTAATACACGTAAAAATAATGTCTAATACACGGTATTGCTTTTATTTAAAATATATTTATTCAGAAAACTGTATAGTCAGTCAAAAATGTGTATGTTTTTTATGGTTAGTTTACACTCAGGATTTTTTAAATATATAGCTAATAATACCCTCCAATTGTTTCAGGGAGCAAATCTAATGGATTTTAGACGAATATATTTATTACAATGTTTAAATTATGTATTTAGGCACCAAAACTTTTTGCTAGAAGCTCTAAAAGGTCTAGTCAAAGAAGAATCCGAGTGCTAGAAATTCCACATTGTAAATCACGACTTGCTCAGAGACATGCACATTTTATTGCCCCCAGTTTAATTAATTCTTTTTTAACTGACAATAAAATGGCATTGTCAAATTTTCCAAATTTTTTCAAAAAAAATTAACACAAAGTTGGATTGTTCTTACTATAGACCATAACAATAACATAATTTACGTTTTTTTAAATTTTATATATTATAATTATTTCCCTTTTTCTTCTTCTATAAATATATCAATATCTTGTATTTTTTTAAAATTATCTTTTTCTCTTTTGCCTCGTGCATACTGCTTGAAAGAGTGTAAACACATTCATTGACTTTCACAGTATACCCACAAACAAGCTATGCCTTGGGATTTGGTTTATTTTTTCTAATGTAAATGTGTTTTTATTGTGTTTCTTTGTAAACAAAATTTTTTTTTTTTTGAAAATAAATTTAAAAATAAAAAACATAAAAAAAAAATACATACATAATTATTTGTTTTTTACGTTTTAAAATGCATTCAATTTAATCAATATCTACTCAAAAGTTTACATAATAAAAACATTAACTATCAAGTCACCCAAACGTCGTGTCGCATCAACCCTTTAATATTCCTTTTTTCGCTATACGGGACAGTTAGCAAACTGCACAAGAAACTGTACAGTTTTCTGTCCCGTATAAATTGCGCTAAAAAACAAAATTGTGATCAGACAGAGACATGTTAAGTTTGATCAGGACAAAATTTAAATATTTGATTTTAAACGCATTGATTTTACGACACAAATTTTCATTGTTTACAGCAGCGTTTCCCAACCTTTTTCAGTCGCGGACCCCTAGGAAATCGAGCACAATTTTCAAGGACCCCCTTAGTAAAAAAAAAACAGCAATAAATTTTGGGACCATTTACTTTATAATACCTACTACAAATACAAAATTAAAAAAATAATAAAAATACGTTAATAATTAACGCACAACAGCAACACCAACACGGTGATAAGGGTCTTATCTTAAAATTTATTCGCTAATATAAAAATATCCTGACCAGACTCTATTAATTTGAAGGTTGGTGTTGCTTTTTTGAAACTAAATTAGTAATGTTTGGGTTGATGTTACTACTCTGCATAAGCAACTATGCACAAAATGGGTACTTTGCAACAATAATTAGTAAGTATTTATATAAATGTTTTAATCTTTTTAGATAGTTAAGAGGTAGCCTATAAGTGGACGTTATTTTTAGAAATTAATATAAGTGTATGTCTGTTGGCTGTCATATTATAAACAAATCTTTTTAAAAAAAGTTGTCAAATGGTCCAGAGATGTGTCTGCGGACCCCCATACATATATTCGCGGACCCCCAGGGGTCCGCGGACCACAGGTTGGGGAACACTGGTTTACAGTATGAGATGCTTAGCGAAACTTTGCTAACATAAATAGTTGTTGTGTAGAGTGTCGCTACTTGAAAACTCCGACAATTCTAGCGGAACTTTGAACATATGATAATCGCGTACAAAGCACACAGGATACGTTGAAAGCTGAGACTAACTTATTAAAAGTAAATAAACCTACAGGGTGCGCGCAAAACATCTTGCAAGTTGTAACAAGCGAAGTTTTGAGGAAGTGCAGATCGGAAAGGTTGAAAGAGTAGGTGGGACTGATGCATTTTGTTGCGTAGATGCAGCAAAAAGAAACGAAACATCACAAAGCTATCGATATGTTCATTATTTGCGTCGTGCCTTCGTAGCAGATTAGGTCACTGGGCAAGATTTTTGGGTGCACCTTTGGGTTAGTACCGGAAACTGAGTTAATGGTGCCTTAAAGTCTGTCGTAGCAAATAGTGTCTATCGCAAGAGGCTAAATTAGCAGATCATAATGGAGTCCTGGTACCAACCCTAAGGGTAGCAAAATAAAAAGCAATAGTAATTAAAGAACACATAGAATTTTAGTATTTAAAAAAAAAAATTTTTAATTTATTTTTTTAAAATGAAAAAGAAAAAAATGCAATCTTACGATATTTGCACATATTTCAATTTGTAAATACTATTTTCAATATAAAGCCTGAGCGGCTTGTGCTTGAAAATAGGAATCGAGTCGTGTCGAAGTGGGGATTCGAACCGACGATCTCTGGACTCAGAGCCACCACTGGGCCACCATCCGTTCAAATGACGATTGACGAGCCAGTTTTTATTTTTTTGTCTTTATTTTCCATAAAAAAAATAAAAACCCCATTTTGCGTGCGCCGTCCATGTTATAAGTATATGACCAAACACGATTTTTCTCTAGCATTGGTTGTTACACCACCTAATAAAATCACATATTATTCGCAGAATTTTTGAACATTTTTTATATTTATAGAAGATATAAAAATTAAGAACTTGACAAAAAAGTGTAATAAAAACCGTAAGATAATTATTTTGTAACATCCTGTAGAGATGTAACAAGGCTTACGTGATGTTCCTGAATATATGTACAGTGTGTTCTTTTACTGGCTGAAAAAGACGGTAAAGTTTTGAAAGTTAACAGGAACTCCTAATATTATGCAAGACATGCTACTCAGGACATGAGCATAGAACGTAACCATTATTGTGATGTTTCACTTACGGCTTATGTGTTCCTACTTAAGTCGTAAGTGACTTAAGTTTCCAGTAGTTACCGTACATAGTTATACGTAATTTATGTAGGTTGAGTATTCGATCGAAAATATGTTTATACAAATTAGCTAGATAGATTAAATATTTCACGTTTGATACCTTGGACTGGTACTGAAGCGTATGACTGATCATCTTACCTTCATGTAATAAAATGATCAAGATACACTGCACTTGGTGTACCGATGCAGTGCCATATGCACCATTGGGTGTGGATAAGAGAAAATAGTAGCAGTAGTAGTATTAGCTAGATTTTTGGTTAATTTTTTATAAAGAAAAATTGATATATCGTGTATTAATACTTACATTTTTATATTTTCGTGAATTCGTTAAAATCGTATTTCGCTTATTAACTATTCGATTGACAAACGGATTGCACCGATGATTTTGTGATTCTTGTATTTTTTATTTACTGCGTTGACCGAAAAAAATAATAATAAAAAAAAACCCATTATAATGGAAATTTAATAAGATTTCTATATTTCGAATCGAATGCTGTTGAAATGCGACCTCTCAGGCGAGCGTGTGGTAAAACGATGTATTATGAATGTTGAGATTAGAGCACAATCCAAGGCTGAGATAAGTTTTATCGACAAAATTAAGAGAGGTCTTTTACGATGGTTCGGTCATGTGGAGCGAATGAATGACGAAAGAATGGCTAAAAGCATCTCTAAGATGGGAGTGAAAAGGCATTTAATGGATGAAATAGACATGGCATGATCAAGTACAACAATTGCTTGATGGTCGTGCGAAAAGTCGGAATAATCTGCATGCGTGCATGATGAGAACATGTATAAATGTGGAGGAAGTGAGGGAATGTGTGCCAGGACAGAGGGGTGTGGCGTTTTATCTCTGCTTTCCCCCTCGGGGAAATGGTTTGATGGTTAGTTAGTTATAATAATACAAGTGCCAATTGAATCAGTAAATTGATAAGATATTAAAAGGGAATCACCTCTTGAGAGACGTCTTGTGCCAGTTGTTGCCATTCTTTGGTGTTATGATCAAGTAGCTCAGGAACCCATTTAACACCTAAAACAATAAAAATACACTATATTTACAATTTTTATTTATTTATTAATTTTTTTACGTAGGATTTTAAAATCTCTTGTAAACGCCAGTAAACAAAATAAAATAAAAAATCAATTCATCAAAACTAATAGTATAACAATAATGCAACAATAAATTAGGAATCTACTGCCAAGCCGTATTGTCCTGCAAATATTCCACGACTCCATAATAACCCTGTCTGAACAGCCTGTGCTTCACAGCATTCTTAAATGCCTTGATTGACAAGGCCTGAACATCCAGAGGTAGTTTATTATAGAATCGCACGGAGTTTGAGGCAAACGAATTACTAATCTTTTGCAATCCAGTAGTGGGCAAAGTTAGTTTGTCTTTATTACGAGTATCGAACCCATGGAAATCTCTATTTCTCCTAAAAATATCAATATCTTTATGTACATACATTAAAATTTTCATAAATATATTGACACGTTTAATGTTAATATGCCAATATCCTTAAACTTATCCCTAAGTGATTCTCTGGGGCCCATATTGTAGATCGCTCGAACAGCTCTCTTCTGCAGCACAAAAATGGAATCGATGTCTGCAGCACCTCCCCACAGCAGTATGCCGTAAGACATAACGCTGTGGAAGTAGCTAAAATAGACTATCCTGGCTGTTTTCACATCAGTAAGATGTCGAATCTTTTTTACAGCGTAGGCTGCAGAACTAAGCCTGCTCGATAAAACAGCTACATGTGGACCCCATTGAATTACTTTCATTAATATTCGATACTACAAAATTTACCCATGAAAGTTGGGTAGGTATCCGTATACGTGGAGTGTCAACGATTTAGGACCGGTTTTATAAACATCCGTTAATCTTTATACCATTTTTTAGTTATATTTTGCGTAAAACCCGATTTTTCATTAAACGATTACAAAAAAAAAACAAATAAAACTTAGGATGTAAGCGTGTCGTAGGCGTGGCTTATGGGTGACGGTTCGTTATTTAAGATGTTTATAAAACGCAAATTAGTATATTAATGCTATGCTAGTGACTCTTGATTGATTGTTTATAAAACGAGCCCTTAGGCAATCAACAATGACACATTTTAGATATCGACCAGATGCGTGTTTGCATCGCCTTATTTTTTTGATATTTTATTTGTTAAAGAAGGTAAATAAATGATTAGAAAAATAAGACGATCCCAACACGCATCTAGTCTAAAAAGTGTGAAAAAAAAAACAACTTTGGGCTGTCTGTAAAGTCGGTTTACGGACGATAATTTTACGTGATAACGTCATAAGAAAACGTCGATGAAAAATGGCATATTTTTATGAATTGAATTGAATTATTATTACTGAATTATTATTATTTTGTGTAATACAAAGCAGGAGTTAATTGAAAATTAAAATTTTTCCATAAATTTATAATTTTTTGCACTCGTTAATTTCACTTTCACTTTGTAGCTTGTGTGCTGCTGCTGTCTCCCTTCTACTCGGGCGCATCGGCCGATAGAGTGGAAGAGAGATAGATGCGTCACAAACCGAACGCTTAGGCCTATCGTGCCTCTCTATCACTTGTTCTGCGCTCTCGCTTACACACTCGGCTCAGGCGGAACGTGACAATGAGTCGTGCTTTTTCGTGTGTGCAGCCGGCGTTCATCGATTTATTAGACGTTATCACGTCAAATCAACATTGGTAAAACCCATGTCATGTGTAACAGCTCGTGTCAAGATGCCCAGATCCCCCTGGCTTTGTCGGGACTTGTCCCGAAAGGGTCGAGAGCTTCAAATACCTGGGAGCGTACATGACAGAAAACGGCAGAGTTCAGAAAGAACTGGGAGTGCGGCTTGGAGTAGCGGGCGCCGCATTCAACAGTATGACAGCTGTCTGGAGATCGGATATTTACTCGGTTAAAACAAAATTCCGCCTTTATAACTCCTGCATCACACCCTGTTCTTCTCTATGGCTGCGAATCGTGGCACCTAACTAGGGCCCAAAACAGCAGAATACTAAGTTTTGAGAATAGGTGTCTTAGAAGAATTTTAGGTGTGCGGTGGTTTGACTTTGTAAGGAACACAGAGGTGAGGCAACGGACACAGCAACCCTTGGTATCTACTGTCATCCGACGAAGGCGTTTCGGCTGGCTAGGCCATATACTACGTATGCCCCCCGAGAGCCTTAACCATGCTTGCCTATTTCACAAGGCATCAGGTTCTCGGCGTCCGGTCGTCCACTGTTGACAATTCGTCGGCAGTTTGCGTCAGAGCTGCGGGACGTGGACTTGACTCGGGAGGATGCGCGGGAGCTGGCGGCCGATCGCTTGGCCTGAGGCGGTTTGTGGATTCCATATGCTCCACACAGGGAGCGGATATGGTGTGTAATGAAAATGAATGAATCACGTCAAAATCATTCAATGTAAAATTCCAGGGAGAAAATCAATACGTTTGTATGGGAAAGCGGCCGCGAGTCACGTGGTGGAGTATGTTATTGGGGAAATGGCGTGAAAGTCAGTTGTATAGTATATAAACCTTAGAGTAATGACGCGCAGGCTATAGAGAGGCCCTTTCGCTGTTTCCCATAGAGCGGAAGCGTTGCAAATTTTTGGTTAGCGACAACTTCACTCTGCTGGCGGCCATTATTATTTGTTTGACAACAGACGCGTAACGGTCACTTTCGTCGCTTTGCTAGTAAATAACGTGGATACTTCCTGATTTTAATCATCAAAAACGGCAATGGTGAATTGTAGTATGCTTGGTTGTAGCAGTAAGAGTGTCAAAAGTGTTAAAGGAGTCACATTTCACAGGTAATTGATTTCGATAAATAATTATTTTGATTTACATTGATTTTGGCATATATTGTCTTAACATGGGTATTATTTGTATAAAAACTTTCCTTTTATCAACATATTTACATTATTTACCAGTTTTTCTTAATTTATGTGATCAATTTGTAAATTAAAGTATGTTTACTGTTGATAGTGACAGTTGATTACTGTCGATATGCCAAGGCCGCATAGGCATTTGTAAAACATTGGCATTTGTTTTGCTGCAAACTATAGCCAACTTCGTGTTTGACAATCATAGAATGGTTTTGACCGTTAGGGCCCCTCTATACCCTGCGCGTCATTACTCTAAGATATAAACATTATATCTTGTCTTTACCTCCCACGATCTTGATGGTAGCCGCCAGGTCGCACTCCCCCGTGCAGACCCCCGGGGTGGTGGGCTGGGCCGTGGTGGTGGTGGGCGGGGGCGTGGTGCTGGTGCTGGTGGTGGGCGGAGCCTCGGACGAGGGGGCCGCTTCCCCGGCCTCGGCGCTCTTCGCTGCGGCCGCCCGCTGCGCCTCCAGGAGCTTCTCGATGGAGAAGGGAGTGGTCGAAGGGGTCGGCCAGCCGGTGAACTCTGTAGTCGCTCTGGAAGTTAAATGGAAATAAGAGTCATGGAATGAGGGAATCCACTGTTTTCTAAAGTATTTTTTTTCTATAAACGTACTATTTGACTGAGCAAAAAAAAAAAATTTAATGTTTTTTATAAGTTATTGATGAAGATACGATTTTTTATAGTTGCACATTTCAAATACCGCGCCAAATACTACTATGTACTAAGTGCGTCATTTTTTGCAGGAGTGACGTCATAAAACGGGCGGCTAACGGCATGGTATTTCTCCAGCCAAAAACAAAACTGTCAAAAATCTATGCAAACGATTTCTCCAGCCAACTGTCAGTTAAACTGTCAACAGCTGTTCTAGGGAGACTGAATGGCGGCCATCTTGTTTTGCGATAGATGCTTGTATGTAGATTGTATTCAGATTGTATTCCGATTGTATTCCATATTAGAATGCCATGGAACGCGGTCCATTTTCTTGAAATATGGCTACGGGGTTTTTTAAAAAGGGAAACGGAAAACACTACACTTAGATACAAGGACGTCATTGTTTAAGATTTTGAAAATGAATGCTATTTTCAACATTTTTTATTTATTTTTGGGTACATTATTGAGATATTTCATCCGACTTAAATTTTTTTAAATATTCGCGTCTACACGAAAGTGCTTTCAGACAGAACACACGTCTCTTAATTATTCCTTATACAAATCCTCCCAACAGTGGTGACCCCGACATCCAAACAGAGAAAAAACTTTGTCAATATTTTTTTGTCTAACAAATAAATCCAAAATTTATAATGAGGAAATCCACTGTTACCCGGAATTGAATTTTAAAAATGCTTTCGTGTAGACGCGAATATTTAAAAATTTTGAAGTGGGATGAAATATCCCAAAAACGCACGCAAAATTAATAAAAAAAATTAAAAATAGCATTCATTTCAAAATCTTAAACAATGACGTCACTCCTTGTATCTAAGTGTAGTGTTTCCGGTTTCCGTTTTTAAACCCCCGTAGCCGCGCTACGGGGGTTTTTTCATTTCCATGGCATTTTAATATGGATTACAATCTACATACAAGCTTCTATTGCAAAAAAAGATGGCCGCCATTCAGTCTCCCTAGAACAGCTGTTAACAGTATATATGACAGTTGAGTCGACGGTATATTTTATCTGTGCTTCCCGCGTCAGTTTGCATAGATTTTTGACAGTTTTGTTACTGGCTGGAGAAATACCATGGCCTTAAACAACCCGTTTTATGACGTCACTCCTGCAAAAATGACGCAGTTAGTACATAGTGGTATTTAGCGCGGTATTTGAAATGTGCAACTTTAAAAAATCGTATCTTCATCAATAACTTATAAAAAATATTAAATATATATTTTTTTTGTTTAGTTTAAATAGTAAGTTTATAGAAAAAAAATTACTTTAGAAAACAGTGGATTCCCTCATTAGATAGTGAATTTAAAAAAAACAATGAATATCTAATAAATAACTTTTAACTAATTAAATAAAAAGTTTACGAATTCACTTCTCTCCAGTAAATCGTTTACCTATACTGATATGAACAATCTAAAAATTATTCATAAAAAATTAAGTTAAAAATACTTTTTAGAAAACTAAATAATTTGAATTTTCGCCCGCAGTTTCCTTATTGCTATACAAGTTACCCATCTGAGGAGGCCTTATTAAAAAAAATTTCGGATAAGGCGTAATAATCTTTAATTGGTTGAGTTAGCTACGTTGCGTTCAAAATCAAACTATAATAATTGTGGGTTAATAGAATAGTTACAGTAAAATATAATACTACATATTTTGTGGCAGCTGTTTTGTCTCATCAACCCATTTTCAAACTGTTGCCTGATTTATTTATTTATTTTTCATCTTTTAAAAAATTAACACAAAGTTGGATACATAGTGTAAAGGTAAAATCATTCTTACTTTAAAGACCATAACTATAACATAATCTACGTAATTTTTTATTTTGTATATTATAATTATTTCTCTCTCTCTCTCCTTCTTCCGGTATAAAGATACCAATATCTTGTATTCCTTCTTTTTTTAACTATCTTGTTTACATTATCTGTTATTTTTCCATTTTTACATGACTTTAATTTTCTCTTTTGCCACGTGCACACTGTTTGACTTTCACAGTATACCCACAAACAGGCTATGCCTTGGTGGGATTTTTGTTTATATATTTTTTAATGTATATGTGTTTTTAATGTATATCTATGTAAACAAAAAAAATTTTCTTTTGAAAATAGATTAAAAAAAAAATAAGGCAAAAATGCGCAGACAAAGCAAATCAGCTGTCACAAAATCAAATAAAGCGTGTTTTTTTAGTTTGGTTGAAATATTTACCTAGTTGGCCATTTCTTCAGCGCTGGCTGCGTGGATCCCGACATGCTTCCCTCGTTCGATGGCTTCGGAGTGGTCAATCGTTTTCCCGGCTTCCCAGCACCAGGTCGTGAAGGGAACACAACTTTAAAGTCCTTGACTGCAGGCTTATTAGATCCTCCAGCAGTAGACGAGGTATCCTCAGTACTAGACTCCGGCTTACTTTCGACTTTGTTCAGCTTAAAACCTGGAGGCAGGAGCGAGGAAATATCAGCGATTTTGATTGGCACTGTGGCATTTGCTTCAGGTTTCGAATCGGCTTTAAACCCTGGCGGTAAAAATGCAGAAATATCAACAGATTTTGCATTTTCGAGCAGTTTGTTAAGAGTCGTGGGTTTTTCAGTTGTTGTTGATGGTGATTTGTATCCTTTGGGTAAGAATGATGATATTCCAACTGGATCAGCTTGAGCTAACAGATCAATCTTTTTCGGTTTAGCTGTCGTGCTGGGTTCTGGAGTAAATTTGTACCCAGGAGGCAAAAGATGAACTACTGAATCAGTTTTGATGCTTTTGAAAAGATCTTCGATTGAAGGCGGCGCTTCTTCTTTAGGCGGTTTATAGCCCTTTGGCAAAAGTGAAGATATATCGCTTTGGATGACAACTTTATTCTTCAGAGAACTGGGAATTTCTTTTATTTCGTCAGCCCTTTCAGTTGTGGTTGTGATCTTTCTATCCTTGTAGCTTTGACGGACTTTGAATCCTGGCGGAAGCAGCCCAGTCAGTTCATCTAATTTGATTGCTTCTAATACTGGAATCTTAGATTTTGGTTTTGTTGTGGTGGTAGCTGGACGGGAGTACGGTGAAAACTTTTTGATAGTCACTGGAGGGGGTTCAGGAGTTGCTCTCTCAGTTGAAGTGGTTGTCGTTGTACTTTTGACTGTAAATATTTGCAAAGGTGGAGAGGGAGTCGTAGGTTCCTCCTTAGCTGGTTTGTCGTGAGGCATTTCAGTTAAGACAGCGAAGTCTTGGGCATCTCCTTTGAAGCCAGATAAAAATCCGCTTGAAAGCTCTGATTGGACACGATCTAATTTATCGATAATGCTTTCTGTTGATTTTGTGTTTGTGTCTGTTGTATGTTCAGTTGTGGTTTCTACCACACTTTCAACTGTGGCGTCTTCAGGGTTGAGTATGTTCCATTGACTACGCTCTTTGTTGTGACAACTGAGACAACTTCTTGTCCTATCAGGATTGACGGTGGATCAGTGGTTATTTCTTCCGGAATTTCAGTAGTTACTTCGGGTTCTGCATACTCCTCTGTTACGTAGGTAGGAGGTTCAGTATTGTCAATAAGAGCGCTGTCAACAAATTCCTTAAAGTTATCATCTTTAACCATTACTTGCTTTGGTTTCATGGTGAGAATTTCAAACGTCTCACTTTTTACTGTAGACTTATCTTCAGCTGTATCTTTCTTATGCTCTTCAACTACTTCTTCTTCGTAGTCTTCATTTTCTTCGTCTTGAATTTCGGTATGGTCGTGAGTAGTGGAATCTAATACATGTGGCCTTCTATCGTTCGGATTTTCTGACTCATCGATGTATTCTATTTCTTCGTCATAATATTCGGGAACTTCAGAGGTTTGAACATTTTTGTGGCTTTCTACAATATGTTCAGGGCTGTTCGCACCATCGCTTTCGGTTTGATCTTCGTAGATGTAGGTTTCTGTTGCGTATTCTGTTATCGTCTCGTTTTGAACATTCGCGCTGTGTTCGCTGTCGAGGACAGTTGAAATTTGAGTTGAGTTATCATCTTTAGAAATGTTTTCCACTATTGTTGTTGTTTCCACACCTTCGGTGGTAGAGGGTTCTTTAGTCGTGACTGATTTGATAACTTCAACGTCCTCAGAACCATTGGTAGGTTTCCGCAAACCATCACCATCTTCTAAAATTTCATCTTCCAACAATGGCTCAAGATCAAACAAAGGTTTATGTTCCGTTGTAGAAGTGTAATGAGGTTTATTGGGACTGAACAAAGGTTTGTTTGACCTGATGTTAAAGGATTGCCCCTTACCTGGTGACTTAGTAGACGGGGAGAATTTATTCTGCCTGGCCGTCTGAGGACTTGGCCTCATCGTACTAGTACCCTTTGGCTTGAAACGATTCCTGGTATTTGAGAAACTGTTTTCATTACTGCTAAAGTAGTTTTCATTTGAGGCTTGCGCTTTCCTTGGCGCTTCGAAATCATCATCTTTTGGCGCATTGAAAAAACTTTGCTTATTGTTGATGATTCTATTTTGTGGTTTGTTCCTAGAAAACTCTGATTTATTGGGATTGTACGTTGAGATTTTGGGCTTATCTGTGTACTCGTAAATATCTTGATTGACTGGTTCTGCAGCGCTTGGGAAATCGGAATCGAAATCAAGCGTAGGAGTTCGAAGGATATTAGTATTATAGCTTCCTTGTCCTGGCTGCCTTATCCTAGGACTATTGAAATTGTGGACGTCCCCGGGATTATCAGGGAACGGATCTGGATTGTTGATAGTAATCTGTCCTAAAAACATTTCAGGTTTCGAAGGATCGTGGTTGTGGGATGTCTGAGAGTAGGGCGAAAATTCTGGTCTGTTTGTTGAAGCTGGATGATTGACTTGGTAGCTCGTTGGAGCTGGTCTAGCAAAGGAATTTGCTTCATTCTGCAGGGAGCGAATTCAGACTGCAGATAATACTGTCCATTTTGTCTCTGTCTTCCTTGGTACTGGAGTGGCCTGCTGGCTTCGAATCCAGGGTTCTGGAAGCCCTGGTTCCCCTGAGTGTTGAAGACTTGCTGCTGCGAGAAGTCTGAAGGTCGGAACTGGCTGCTGAAGCCACCCTGGCCGAAGAATGGCCCTCCTGACTGAGCCTGCAGGCTGGGGACGAACCTGTTGTCCGGCTGGCCGAAGTAGAGCCCGGATTGATCTGAAAATAAATAACAATCATTTAAAAATCGGTAAATATCTTGCGAAAAGTTAACATAATAAACATTTGTACGTCATTGATTTGGATTATTTTAAAGATGAAATGAAACAAAATAATGCGAAATTTAAGCGATTTGTCATTGTCAACAGTGGACGTCCAGGACGCCGAGAACCTGATGCCTTGTAAAATAGGCAAAAGTAAACGCAATACGTTTTATTAATTGACTTTTTAATCGCCTATTTCAATATACACATACTTTAGTTAAGCGCCGCAGCGCAGAATCGATAAGTCGTCCAATGAACATTGATGAAAGATGGAACAGTGTACTTAGTGATTAATCAAAGCCTCGTTATCGGAACTTAGAAATATGTCATAGATAGTACACATAGAATTTAATATGACTTGTAATAGGATCCGTAGGGGAGATTGGGACAGTTGTAACAGTTACCGTCTGTACGTTACTAATACCCCAATGTTACAGGTAATAATCGGTATGCTGTTAATTTATTGGTAAGTCATCAACGTTACAGTTTTTTATTTTAATTAGGAACATCAGCCATTACATATCTATATTGTACATCAAATTACAGAATTAACACAGCATGTTTTTTTTAAATTACGCAAGGACACATTAACCATATAGTAGGTGAAGTATAAAATAAACAAATTACATATTAACTTATTTCAAGAAGAATTGCATTCAAAATCCTGCTAAATTCACTACTATTACTAAAAATATCAATATTTACATTCATTTCCATGTTATTTTAGAGTCTTAACATACGCAATTATGGGTTGAAAAAAGCCTGTTCTATGTGTCACAAAATATCCGGTATGTCCGCTTAGCGGCATAATGGTAGCGCATTTGGCTACCGTGCATGAGATCGCGAGTTCGATTCCCGTAGGGGGTCAACATGGCGTATTCATTGGCATGCGATTTTCATATTAATATTTAACGTGTGGTACCTTGGACTGGTACTGAAGCGTATGACTGATCATCTTACCTTCTTGTAATAAAATGATATCACTCGGTGTACCGCGGCAGTGCCCTATGCACCATTGGGTGAGGATAAGGGAAAGTAGTGGATCTTGCAGAGACTTTATTGGATAATTACATAAATATACAATTAAGAACTTGTACGATTTCTACACCAATGTTACTTTTATTCTCCAATATATTATTATTAATATTTTCCAGTTATTTGCGAATACTTGTCTATTCAGTTACCAGCTGTCTTTGCATTGAATTTAAGCAGAAAGCAGAGACAATATGCTAAAATTGCTTAGCAATTTTCTCAATGGATGACAGAGAGTGTTCACATGTGAAGCGTCGCGCCATTTTACTGTATATTGGCAGATATGGATATCAAATACTATGTGAAATGGGGAATGTTGTATTACATCACCACTTAACCCAGCCAATGACAGGTCATAAGCCCTGTAAACGCCTAATTATCCATATTCCCTTCCAAATTTCTCGTCTCTGTTGAGATGTCTAATTGGGTTCTTTACGATTTTCTATTTTTTATTTCAAAAAATTGATTAAAAAAAACAATATCAAGGGAAATTTTTTTAAATTTTTACGATGTCATATTAATTTTCTAGCGCGGTTTGAAATAGCGCTTTTTCAAATCGTTCGCAAAATCCTCCATTTGGTGCGCATGCGGTGTGACGTCACATCAATATGAGCGCTCACTTCGTATGAATTTCCCGCCTTTTATAATGGACGGGTATGTCGTCATTAGCCAATAACGGGCGTTAAAAGTCACTCGTAATTTCGTGTTTTTAAAACATAAATTTATAAATGAAAACAACATTTTTGATCATTGTGTTTTATATCGTTGGAATTGTAAAAATATACTTTAAATATTTATAACGTTTTCAAGGATATTCATGCTATCGGGAATAACCCTATTGTAAGAAGACACCTCGCTATTTTCTATTTTCCAATCAATATGTTACTGTCTATCCCTCATTACCGAGTCAACCGGTATTTTTATATCGTATTTGGCTTTTTGTTTCCCCAGTTGTTACATTCGCCATTCCAGAGTGTTACTTCTATCCTTTTGGTTTGTTACTTTTGCCCCCTCTTCACGAATAGTGACGGCGATAATGTATGCGGCGGCGGCGGGAGCGGGGACGGGTGTCTAATGAACCATTCACGTCATGATGTTCCACACGGCCTGTTGCTCGATCACAGATCACTATCGACTCGGTAATAAGCGACGTGATAACGATTTCTTACCCATGGATGTTTAACGTTTTCGCGATCACAATGGAACACGCGTTAAAAGTTATCGATCGGGATTATTACACGAGCGCATCAAGCCGCGAGCCCTTTCCCGAGATATATATTCTTCGCACATATCTTCATTCAATCTTTCTCGAGTGCCGTATTGCATTTAGCCCAACTATTGAGAAAAGCGTCGACATAATAAACAATCCGATTGATCCGCGTTGATTTGACGTTTGACGTCCGGCCGCGATATCGCGTGCCGAGCATTCCCGAGCGTTTCTTCGGAAATGATCGGCTCGGCGAACGTGGTATGAACGAATGTTTATTGTGATCGGTCAAATCGTTAGCGTTAGCACGTGGTTAGCACGTTTTTAACTACGTCGATAGTTATTTGTGATTGAGCTACTGGAACCAGGAACTAGCTCGCTGGAGATAGATCTTGCAGAGACAATATTGGTTATTATTTCCATTTGCATAATGATACCATTCAGAACTTTGTTTCCTCTGCCTGCGCTGTTTCAGCACCACTGGTAAACTAGAGTATTTGGTATTTAAACATTGTTAAGAGCATACTCTACCACGTGACTAGCGGCCGCTTCCCATACAAACGTATTCCTCGATTTTCTCCCTGGAATTTAACATTAGAGCAATGATTTTTTCACATATTTTAGATATCGACCAGATGCTTGTTAGCATCGTTTTATTTTTTTAAGTATTTTATTTGCTAAAGGAGATATATAAAAAGTAAAAGACGATACAAACACGCATCTGGAACTCAATCACAGATAACTATCGACGTAGTTAAAAACGTGCTAACCACGTGCTAGCGCTAACGATTTGACCGATCACAATGAACATACGTTCATACCACGTTCGCCGAGCCGAGCATTGCCGAGCACGCGATATCGCGGCCGAACGTCAAACGTCAAATCAACGCGCTTGTCGGATTGTTTATTATGTCGACTGCTTTTCTCAATATTTGGCTTGCCGAAAGCCGGCTAAATGCAAATACGGCACTCGAGAAAGATTGAATGAAGATATGTGCGAATAAGATATATCTCGGGAAACGGCTCGCGACTAGATGCGCTCGTTTAATAATCCCGATCGATAACTTTTAACGCGTGTTCCATTGTGATCGCGAAAACGTTTAAACATCCATGGGTAAGAAATCGTTATCACGTCGCTTATTACCGAGTCGATAGTGATCTGTGATCGAGCAACTGGTCGATATCTAAAATGTGTGAAAAAATCGTTACTCTAATGCTAAATTCTAGGGAGAAAATCGAATAAAATATTATCCATCCTTAAGGGTATCCTTCGAAAAAGAAAGTAAGGGAAGTGGCAATACTTGAAAAATACTGCCGTCCCTCTAGTGTTGTTTAGTGACGCTAGCAACTCACTTCGTCACTCATACGTCATCACTAGGCATCTACGTCTTCGCTAGACACCTACGTCACTCGTTTCAATGTGTGAGTGTATTGGCCTAAGTGCTGGAGTCTTTAGACGGTGGAATTAGAATTAATGAGTGGTGTAATGAAATTTTTAGAAAATTTGTAAGGAAAAAATTCTAGTGAATTCTTTTCCGAAGAGGATAACCGATTTCATTAATTTTAGTATTATAGTCAGCGCTCTTGAGGCGATTTCTAGCAAAAAAAAACGCCTTATAAATCATCCTGAAATAATAATAATAATAATAAAATAATAAAAAAAATTGAAATTAGAGCAGAATGCAAGGCTGAGATAAGCATTATCGACAAAATTAATAAAGGTCTTTTACGTTGGTTCGGTCATGTGGAGCGAAATGGATGATGAAAGAACGGCTAAAAAATATATGATGCGACTGTGCCTGGGTGTAGAAGTCGAGGAAGGCCGAGAAAACATGGCATGATCAAGTAAAAAACGCGTGTTTGATAGTGTGGCTTGTAAGAAGTCGGAATAATCGACGTGCGTGCAGGAGAAGATGTATGAATGTAAAGGAAGCAAGAGAAGTATGTCAGGACAGAGTGGTGTGGCGTTCTATCCTCTCTGCCTACCCTTCGGAGAAATGGCGTGATAGATAGTTAGTTAGTTAAAATAAGAAATTCAGATCATAGACACCTACTGATCATCCCCTAAACATATGAAAGAAGATAGCGGATGTATTGTACATGTGAAAATGTCAATTTTGTGCGGAAAGCGAATTGTTTCTATGGAAATCAAGGAGATTAATCAAACATCCAACTTCTATTCTCATATAGATCGTTTGAGGAATTACACCGGGAGTGTCTGAACGGGTCGGGGGTAAGGAATTACAAACGCTATCTGGATCTATGTGGAATCTAGATGGTGCCTAATTGGTCCAATTCAGGCTGTATACAATGGAAGAGAATAGACTAATTTAGAAAGACAATTACTGGATAATATCTATTCAGAAACACTTAACTTTTTGTAGCAAAAAACAAATTATTTACAGTTCATGATTTGTGTTGTTCTTATGTTATTGCTATTTCCCCTCATACGCACGCAATGGTGTGCATAGGGCACTGTACGGTACACCAAGGGGAGTACAGTTTATCTTGATTACATGGATAGATAATTGAAAAATTGTTTTTGAATTCTCAAGGAAAAATTGACGAGAACCACAATTTTTTTGGCTTTTCTTTTATTTTTCTGGAAAACTAAAAGTGGAAGCAAAATTAAAATGTTAATGATACCCCAACAGAGACAGATAAGCTCTGGAAACGGATTCGGATTATCTAGGCGCTTACAGGTATAATTTAGTCATTTGTCTACAAGGATGACGGATGACGAAAGAACGGCTAAAAAAATATATGATGCGACTGTGCCTGGATGAAGAAATCGACGAAAGCCGAGAAAAACATGGCATGATCAAGTAGAACAAGTGATTGAAAGTGGGCATGTAAGATGTCGGAATAATCGACGTGCGTGCATGAATGTGGAGGAAGCAAGAGAAGTGTGCCAGGACAGAGTGGTGTGGCGTTCTATCCTCTCTGCCTACCCCTTCGGGGAAATGCCGTGATGGTTAGTTAGTTAGTTAGTTAGTTAGTTAGTTGTCTAAAAGTTTGTAGGTACACATTCAAAATGTTGTTAAAAATTTCAAAAATGGGCTTGTAAAC
Source organism: Micrasema minimum (assembly GCA_022494985.1). Taxonomy (NCBI): domain Eukaryota; kingdom Metazoa; phylum Arthropoda; class Insecta; order Trichoptera; family Brachycentridae; genus Micrasema; species Micrasema minimum. Next base: position 42,343 of record JAGVSP010001624.1, read on the forward strand.
CAAAATTTGAATGCAGAAAGATTAAACAAAAAATAACAAGAAAATCAGTGCAATCCGTTTATAAAAAATTAATAATTACAATGAAAATCCACTGCTACCTGAATTTAATTTTTAAAAATGCTTTCGTGTAGACGCGAATATTTAAAAAATTTTAAGTGGGATGAAATATCCCAAAAACGAACGCAAAAATTAATAAAAAATGTTGAAAATAGCATTCATTTCAAAATCTTAAACAATGACGTCACTCCTTGTATCTAAGTGTAGTGTTTCCGGTTTCCGTTTTTAAACCCCCGTAGCCGCGTTCCATGGCATTTTAATATGGAATACAATCTACATACAAGCTTCTATTGCAAAAAAGATGGCCGCCATTCAGTCTACCTAGAACAGCTGTTAACAGTATATGACAGTTGAGTCGACGGTATATTTTATCTGTGCTTCCCGCGTCAGTTTGCATAGATTTTTGACAGTTTTGTTACTGGCTCTGGAGAAATAACATGGCCTTAAACAACCAGTTTTATGACGTCACTCCTGCAAAAATGACGCAGTTAGTACATAGTGGTATTTAGCGCGGTATTTGAAATGTGCAACTTTAAAAAATCGTATCTTCATCAATAACTTATAAAAAAAAATATTAAATATATTTTTTTTTGTTTAGTTAAATAGTAAGTTTATAGAAAAAAAATACTTTAGAAAACAGTGGATTCCCTCATTGTTTTAAGTTTGATTTTTGTAAATTTGTAAAGACTTTGTATGATAGGCGTATGGGGAATAAAAACTTTAAATGATTGTATCTCGCTTATTAATTATCCGATTTACGAACAGATTGCACTGATGGTTTTGAGTTTTTTAGTTTCATTTTTGCACTTAAGCTATCTTTATATGGCGCAGTTTACTACACAGTTTTCTGTGCAGTCTGAAAACGGTCCCCGTATAAATAGAAAAAACTGCATGAAATGTGAGGTGTGCTAGTGTCAGATTTAAGCTGACATGACAGTCAATGTTTTTTATGAAAACGTTTAAATAGACATTGGTTAATTGTATGCTTTTAAATACGTAAAAAAACAATAACAAATTTACATTATTAGCTAAAATATACAATTTCCTGAGAGCAAACATACGATAATAACTAACAATCGCGTTTCAAAAATACACATATTTAGCGTGTCTTTTGACAGAAGTTTGACAGACTGCACAGTTTTCTGAACAAGAAACTGTGTAGTTTTTCTGAACAAGAAACTGTCTCATATAAAGTGGGCATAAGTGTAGACCAAAACACCTTTTATTCTAGCGTTGGGTAACCTCACATAATCTTTGTACGAATATGCATGGGGTGAGTTTATCCGGAGTTATACGGAGTGGGGGCAAATTGAAAAATTAGTCTCAGCTAACCCCGGGTACATCTTACCCCAGATTATGGAGAAATACGGTTATATAATATCCCCTATATTAGGGGAGGCTCCCTAGGAATCTGTAGCACTATTGTGGCTTTAATATTCTGGTATTAATCCCACGCGATTTTGCGATGATGGAATATTATTGGGAACCCTTGGTTTAGTGAATGTTATACTTTAATAATTGATGTTTTATTTTAATTTTATTTTGTTAAGGAACAATAACAGACAAAAGGGAAAAATCTGTTTTTTTTTACAAACATTAAAATTAATTTGAAGTTTTCAATTTTAAATTTCCGCGAAAACTCTAGTCCGCGTTGGCCACGCCCCTTTTACGTCACTATTCATGTAGCCCTTAACCCTTGACATGTCCAGCCCATGTCCACTTCAGCTGGGAGATAGCTGTATAAAAATATACATTTGGAAAAATCAGCAACAGATTTTTTTCTTTATGGTACCATTATTATACAGTAAAATCTGGTCTTGTTCTGCAGAAAAGTACGAAGCAACTTATAGAGAAAGAATTTTGAACAATAACAAACAAATCTAGATATTTTAGTAATTAATTTCAAATAAGACATCATTAAAAACTTCCGAACAAGTCTTGTTACAAATAAAAACTAAATATTTCTTATTTCTTAAATATTTCTCCTCTTAGTAAGTTTCGAGTTTAGTTATCGTTGAAAAAGTGTTGAAATAACAAGGAACTTTAATGTCAGAGTAAAGAACTTTCACAGTTAAGATTTTAATCTTCAGGAACTCCAAGCGAAACTTTCAACAAAAAGTTTCTGTCGAACTGTAAAGTACGGCCCGAGTTAATCATTTAGCATAGACGGAGAACATTAAAGGCTACGTATTTTAGGTTATGGTAAAACGGGGTGAATGGTTACGAAGAATAAAAAGCAATAAGCTTTTAGCTGTCTGTAAAGTCGGTTTACGGACGATAATTTTACGTGATAACGTCATAATAAAACATTGTTGAAAAATAGCATACTTTTATGAATTGAATTGAAAATTATTATTACTGAAATTATCATTATTTTGTATAATACAAAGCAGGAGTTAATTGTAAATCAAAAATTTTTTTACATTTTTTTTTCCATCTCCCTTCTACTCGGACGCATCGGCCGATGGAGTGGAAGGAAGAGATAGATGCGTCACAAACCGAACGCTTAGTTAGCCGATCGTGCCTCTCTATTCGCTTGTTCCGCGCTCTCGCTTGCACACTCGGCTCAGGCGGAACGTGACAATGAGTCATGCTTTTTCATGTGTGCAGCCGGCGTTCATCGATTTTTTAGACGTTATCACGTCAAAAATATGGTTGCATCCAAGCAGGTTGTACCTATTTTAATAGTTAATAATATGTAAGGAAATAAACTGCGATATTTGACGTTAAAATTACTCAAAGGAAAATGAATCTTAACGACAAAGGTCGACTTGATTTTATACAATTGGGTTGTTCCCGATAGCATGAATATCCTTGAAAACGTTATAAATATTTAAAGTATATTTTTACAATTCCAACGATATATAAAACACAATGATCAAAAATCTTGTTTTCATTTATAAATTTATGTTTTAAAAACACGAAATTACGAGTGACTTTTAACGCCCGTTATTGGCTAATGACGTCATACCCGTCCATTATAAAAAGGCAGGAAAATTCATTACGAAGTCAGCGCCCATATTGATGTGACGTCACACCGCATGCGCGCCAAATGGAGGATTTTGCGAGCGATTTGAAAAAGCGCTATTTCAAACCGCGCTAGAAAAATTCATATGACATCGAAAAATTCAAAAAAAAATCCCTTGATATTGTAATTTTTCAATATTTTTTTTAAAATAAAAATAGAAAATCTGAAAGAAACCCAATTTGACGACACAATCTTCCATATACATGCTGTAAAAAACTTGTACAAGCGGGAAACTAGTGAATCTACGTTTTATTTGAAGTCGATTTTGAAGAATATATTTTTTTAACTTGACCCATAGTTTTCGAGAAAATTGAACAACAAAATGTGCGTAGATTTTCACGGTCGTTGATGATTCTATTTGTTCGTTTTTTGGGATTATCCGTGTTATGTTTCTTATCCTCTCTGACGTTTCGGCCACCGTTGCAGGCGCCATCTTCAGGGTGAAGTATGTGTGATGTAAAATGTGGTGTGTTTATGTACTTGGAATTTGTACCGTGTCGCGGTCGGCAGCAGGTGTTTTTTGTTTATGTATGTTAACATTTATATAAGTATTAACATAATAACAAAACAAAAATTGAATAACGAATTTTTTTTGCAAATTGTTATCAAATATTATGTATTTAGTTCAAATTAATACTATCCACAAAGAAAACAAAATTAAAAAACGCGTTTTAATAAGGAATTTGAGCAATTTGACTTAATCATAGTTTTGAAAACTTTTGTGTGAGAAGCAAAAAATTTTTTTTTCAAACTCATTAAAAATTCATATTACACATTCGAGTTCAAATGTAGATTTTCAGTTTTCAAGTTTTACAACGAGTTTTGTTACACCATGTGTACAAGTTTTGATAATTGGTAGATATGGATATGAAATACTGGGCGGAATATGGGAATGTTGTGATACATGTGATAGCCAATGACAGGCCTGTAAACGCCTTTTATCCATATCCTTCCATACTTCTCGTCTCTTTGAGATGTCTATTGTAATTGAAAAATATATCAATGCATTAAATGTATTTGTTTTAATTTGAATGAATAAACAACATTATATATTTATTTACTTTCATCGAGACAGAACATTCACAGGTGTGAACGTTCCAGTTCATATATAGCACACCCGAAAATGATACGCAACAAAATACATTTAGAATCAGCAAATACAAAATAATTTGGTATAAAGATCCATAAAATACATAGCATTTTCCGAATTTAATTTGTTACCTGACATGTTTAAGATCCCTGTATATAACTATCGAAACAGGACCTCTGATTTGAAAAAATATTAATATTTTAATAAGTATTTTGATATGATACCTTTTCTACTTGCGTTTTATAATATTATGGTTTTGCTGTTACTGTTATAATTCACAAAAATGTTATTTTAGGTTTTCAATTTATTTTCAATTGGACCTTGGCGCAATAAGGGGTTAAAATATGCCATTGTGTTTTTTAGTGTGATCAACAAGTGATGTCAGTGGCGTATTAGAATAAAATGAATATTCGGTACATTAATTTGTCCCTAAATCCAGTGCATTGTTAAAAGTATCTAGATCACCATTGAAAAATTTTATGAAGGCATTTTCTTTTCAGACAAACATCTCCTCGTTTAAATAAAAGGTAAGAAAAAAATGATATTGGCTCCTTTGTTCCATTTCTCCCCTACCCAAAATGCCTTTTTTGCTTTAAGAATGCAGAATAAGCTTAAATGCAACAGTTTTATTCTGATATTTCTCAAGTAACTAGTAACTAGGTGAGCGAGCAAGAAGCTTGCACTAAGTTTCAGGGCAGGATGCAATTAGCACTTTCAGGAGCTTTCAAGAATTTCATTTAAAATTAACCTTGTTTATGAATACGAACAGATTTCAAGAAGTGTAAGTGGATTTTTTTTTTTTTCAAAGTGACTTGCATGTGATTTTTATACAATAATAAGATGATATTAAGGTAAAGAATTAGCGGGTCGTGCGTTGGGCTACCACGCATGAAATATGGGTATAATCCAGTAATTTGTCTTCAATTATTTACTTCTACTTTTACGTTTAATGAAATGAATATTAAGAAAGAAATAAATTATTAACAACAACATTTTGAATGAATACAAATACTTGTAGACAAATTACTGGATTATACCCATGCTGGGCTGATATCAGATATTATTGATATCTCAACAGAGACAGAGAAACTCTGGAAACGAATGTGGGTTATCTAGGCGTTTACAGGGTTTATGACCTGTCATTGGCTGGGTAAGTGGCCACTTGATGTATTACAACAATGTTGTAATACACCACTTGATGCCTAGATAACCCACATTCGTTTCCAGAGTTTCTCTGTCTCTGTTGAGATATCAATAATATCTGAAATAAATTATTGTTAGAAATTGTAGCTTCAAGTAACATGGGAGGGAATATAGAAGGAGATAGTTTGTAAAAGGTGTCTAAAATCTATTTTTTAATAGTAATAATTATTTTGCCTTTGTGCAGCAAATTTAGAAGATTTACTGCACTTGGTGTACCAATGCAGTGCCTTATGCTCCATTGAGTATGAGTAAGGCAAAGAAGTAGCTTTAGTAGTTGTAAGGGAACTATGCTTTGCAAATTAATATTATGTGAACATCGCAGTATTATAAACATCCCTAGAAGTCCTAGAACATACATTTTTCCCCTGTATTTTTTTTTTACAAGAACACGGTCATTAGTAATGGATTTAAGCGGTAAAATCCACACGTTTACAACTGCTGTTACATACGAAGTACGAACAAAATGAGCATACTAATACCCTTCTACATACATCTCTATCTAACAGATTGCCTTTGTCTAAGTACCTACTTTATTCTCGTCATAAGCAGAAGTGTGGCATCTAAAAAAAAACATTGTCTCAGGGAACAAAGAAAAAAGTACATAATTTCGAAACAAAAAATGCCTTATAATTCAATGTTTGTATTGATTATATGTATAGTTGATGCGCAGAACCAGGCTATGTACTTTTTTTTTATTTAAGGAGTTGTTTACATCAAAACGTGGATAAAATGCCTTGAAATTAATAGACGGAAAAAAATAATTACAAAAAATAAAAAAAATAACAATTTTCGGAGGGACCTAGGATATAAATCGAAATCTAAAAAAAATGTTTTTTAAGTGCTGTAGCTCATTATATGTATTTATGTGATTTAAACATTTCTAATAATGATCAAGACACATGTAAGAACGGCTAAAAGGATTTACGATGCGAGTGTGTCTAGTTATAGAAGTCGCGTAAGACCGAAACAGACATGGCATGATCAAGTACAACAAATACTTGAAAGTGGTCATGTGCAAAGTCGGAATAATCGACGTGCGTGCATGAGAAGATGTATGAATGTGGAGGAAGCAAGGGAAGTTTGCCAGGACCGAGTGGTGTGGCGTTCTATCCTCTCTGCCTACCCCTTCGTGGAAATGGCGTGATGGTTAGTTAGTTATCTTTATAGTAGATGATTACACCTAAATGGAATCAATGTTGAGAATTTCTAGTCTTCAAAAGCGTAGATCTAACATTGATTCCATATTCATTTTAAAATGGCTAATGGCATGATAGATGCACCATCTTTACCGACTCAAGTGAATTTTTTGTATTCCAGTCCGTAGGTTGAGAAATAATGACGTGCTGTTCCTTAGTCACCACAAAACTAACTATGGGTTTTCATGCCCCATTGTCTCGATTGTGTCGTATTGTAAACTCAAGACGGGATCTGAACTTTTTCGGTGTAAGTCTATCAAGATTTAAACATTCACTGAAGTAGACCCGATCCTGTCTTGAGTGTATCCACGTTTTATTCTAACTGTCCTAGCTTCACCAATTTAATGTTCTGTCACTTTATTTACTGCTTTGTTATCCCTATCCCTTATGAAAGCTATCTGGAGATCGGATGTTTACTCGGTTAAAACAAAATGCCGCCTTTATAACTCCTGCATCACACCCGTTCTCCTCTATGGCTGCGAATCGTGGCACCTAACAAGGGCTCAAGATAGCAGACTTCTGAGTTTTGAGAATATGTGTCTTAGAAGAATTTTAGGTGTGCGGCGGTTTGACTTTGTAAGGAACACAGAGGTGAGGCAACGGACACAGCAACCCTTGGTATCTACTGTCATCCGGCGAAGGCGTTTTGGCTGGCTAGGCTATATACTACGTATGCCTCCCGAGAGCCTTAACCCATGCTTGCCTATTTTACAAGGCAGCAGGTTCTCGGCGTCCTGGTCGTCCACTGTTGACAATTCGTCGGCAGTTTGCGTCAGACTTGGGAGGATGCACGGGGCTGGCGCCCGATCGCTTGGCCTGGAGGCAGTTTGTGGATTCCATATGCTCCACATAGGGAGCGGATGTGGTATGATGATGATGATGATATCCTTATTATGCTTATATTTGTATTTAAAATGGATTTGTCCGTAAATATAAATAAATAAATGAATATTTTCTTACAATTTGACATCTCAACAGAGACGAGAAGTTTGGAAGGGATTATGGTTAATTAGGCGTTTACAGGGCTTATGACCTGTCATTGGCTGGGTTAAGTGGCCACTTGATGTTTTATTTTTATTTTATTTTGGTTTTGGACACATACAGTTACAATATGAAAATAATACAGAAATAAAATAATAAAAAAAAAAAAGGCGAGTGAGGGTGTGTGTGGATGTCTGGATATGGCAATTGCATACATTATTTTCTCCTGCACAACAAACAATAATAAATATATTAAACAAAACCGTGTGTTCAGTTTTGGTTGAGCATCAGCTTTATTTTCTTTTTGACTGCATAAAGGGACATATTGAATAAATCAATTTCCGAAAAAAAAAAAGAATTAATTTGAACATGTACGATACAGAAACGAATTTTGTGAATAATTACTTACACAAACTGGTAATCTAAACAAATATTTTATTACGTGTGTTACTCGGTTAGGTATGTTAAATTTTATATTCGATACCAGTTCTATTGAGTCAACTTTATTGTTTAACAGCTTGTATAAGTAAGTAATATCGAACATGGTGCGTCTATTTTCTAATTTTTGAAGTCTATTAAATTGTGTGTTTTGACTATATCTAGAATTAGACTTATAGCAAAGATATTTAATAAATTTACGTTGAATATTTTCTATTCTATCAATATACGTTATGTATTGAGGGCACCAAACGACTGATGCAAATTCTAGTTTACTCCGAACAAAAGTGTTATATAATATTATGAGTGTATCAGGACTTTTGAATGGTTGGGACACTCTTAGAATAAATCCCAGCATATTATAAGCTTTGACAACTATTGAATCAATATGGGATTTAAAGGATAATTTATTATCCAGAGTAACTCCTAAATCTCTTATTTCATTGCATCGTTTTAACATGTTGCCTTTAATATAATAATCATGTGAGATAAAGTTCAATCGTCTGGTATAGGTAATACAAGAACATTTTGACACATTCAGGTACAGCTGGTTACTATTGCAATATGCATCGAGACGATCAAGATCGCTCTGAATATTCATACATTGGGATTCATCTTTAATGTCAATAAAAATTTTGGCATCATCAGCAAAGAGAAGGAATTTGGAGTATTCAAAGCAACCTTTAATATCGTTAATGTAAATTGAGAAAAGGATAGGACCCAAATGAGAACCTTGTGGTACTCCAGAGCTACAAAACTTGAAACCAGATAGAAGAACACCATTAATTGCCACTGCTTGAGATCTGTTTGTTACATAAGAAGAAATCCATCTTAATAAATCACCATGAATCCCGTAGCATTGCAGTTTATGCAGTAATATATTATGGTTGATTTTGTCAAATGCTTTCTGGAAGTCTGTGTAGATAGCATCAACTTGTGATTTCTTACTAAAAGAATCTAAAATAAAATTTGTGAATTCAAGAAGGTTTGATTCAACTGATCTACCTTTATAAAATCCGTGTTGGTTAGGTATGATTATGGGAGCAATGACAGGTGACAAGTGATCTACAACAATTTTTTCCATAATTTTGCTAAAGAAGGAAATTTTTGATATAGGTCGATAGTTTTCCACATCACTTTTACTATTGCCCTTTATGAATAGGGGTGATGTAGGATTGCTTCCAAATGTTTTGGAAAATACCATTTTTAAATGATAAATTGTACAGATATGAAAGTGGAGAAGCAAGTTCAGTAGCACATCTGATTATAAAAGATGATGGGATGCCATCGGGACCATAACTATTAGACGAAGGGAGACTGTTCAGTATTTTAAGAATTACATCCGATCTAAATTCAACGTGTTGGATATCAACAGTTGACTCAACATTAACCTCAGGCAAAGATGATGAGGGGTTTTGAACATAAACACTGTTAAAATAATCGCTGAATAATTCACAAATGGATTGGGAATTATCGCCAGATTTATTCATATAATTCATATGATTTGGAATACTTGAAGCTGGGTTTTTAGACTTGACATACGACCAAAACTTATTGGGATTATTTGTAATGTTGGTTTCGCAGTGAGAGATGAAATCGTTATAACATTCAGTGGCAAGTTGTTTTTGTTCTTGTCTTAGAAGTGAGAAATTTTGGTAGTCAGAGTTGAGCCCGGACTGCTTCCATTTTTTGTGTTCTTTCAGTTTCCTACGGATCAGACTAATAAGAGGTTTTGTGTACCATACCGGATACCTGCTTTTAGTTCTAAAAATTTTAGTTGGTATATACGCAGAAATTAAATCATTCAATATTATGTAAAAGCGATTTGTGGCATTTTCTATATCTAAGGTATTGAATTCGTTTTCCCAATTGACGTTTGAAAGGTGCCTTTTTATTTCTGGATAATTTGCTTTATCAAATAAGTAAGTTTTGACATCTATTGGTTCAATGTATGGACATTCAGGTAGCGGAAAGTTAATATGAATAGATCTGTGATGTGAATCTTCGGTGATTAGGGGATCACAACAAACAGTCACATCACATTCTAAGTTATTACTTATTATTAAGTCTAATACCCTCTGTTTTTATATTTTGAACATTGTTAAATTGATTGAAATTATTAAAAGTTAAATTATCAATTAATTGCGTACCGTATGCATCAGAGAGGTTGGAGGGTAAAAGATATTTTCCTTGTGTTGATCGAGTCCAAGATATATTTGGCATATTATAATCCCCAAGAACCACAAACACGTCATCTGGATTATCCAACACACGTTGAGAAACAGATTCAAGATGGGATTGCAAGTTAACTCCGTATGTATTATTACGTGGTAGGTAGACACAGCAAATGTGCACCTGTTTAGTCATACTTGGCAATTTTATGGATACCCATATATCTTCAGCCATTGTGCACCATGAGAGGTGACTTACTGAATTCAGTTCCTTTTTTAAAGCGATGAGACAACCTCCACCAAGGGTTTGGCCAGATTGTGAATAGTCGCGATCACGTCGATAAACCCTATAACGGTCATCAAATAATTCAGAGTCTCGTATAGAATCCACAAGCCAGGTTTCCGTTATACAAATAATGTCATAATTATTTAACAAGATGTTATTGAGAATTTGCGATTATTATAACCAGAATTCAGGCGTTAAATCGACAGTGAAAAGGCTAATTATTTCACTAACGTGTATATATCGAACCTTACAGTAGAGCAATTTGCTGAGAATTGACTTTTGAAGTTTGAAAATAACGAAATGAAGAGGTATCTTCATGTGTTTTCCATTTGGTAAGAATCTCACTTGCAATCATAAAGGTTTCTGCTAAAATGCTCAGCCATTTTCTCAGTGGATGACAGAGAGTGTTCACATGTGAAGCGTCGCGCCACTTCACTGTATATATACAAGTTCTGATAATTGTCAGATATGGATATCAAATACTAGGCGAAACGGGGAATTTTGTAAGGCGTCAAGTGGCCACTTTACTTAGCCAATGACAATGAAAGCCCCACCCTTTCCCTAGACTGCTTTAAAGACTATTGCCAACTCTACCGATTTTTTCAACAAACTAAACCGCGATTTTGAAATTGTTAGTGTGATAAAAATACGGAAAAATTTACGATAATGTACGCGAACAAATGCTTTCATTGTACCCCTACCACCGTCACGGCTTATGTATTATAATTGTCATTGTTTCCATCACCCAAACCAACCAGAGTCGGCCCAAATTAACAGTGGTAGGGATGTTAGTTTCTACCCCGATCATTATTTATTAGTAATTACAACCACCCGTGTGGAGACCGGTATCCCGCCTTGCCAGACCCCCCATCCCAGACATCCACCCGTGCATCCGCGGTTAGGATCTCAATGGAGGGGGGATTAGGGAAAAGAGGGCATAAGTCCTGTAAACGCCAAGATATCCATATTCCATGATGTCAAATTATAACATTATTTTAAAGTTATGATCAGTATGTCCGCCTCGTAGCACAGTGGTAGCGCATTTGGCTACCGTGTATGACGTCGCGGATTCGATTCCCGCAGGGGTCAACATGAAATATTTATTTACACGCGATTTTCATATTAATATTTCATGTGTGGTACCTTGGACTGGTATTGCGTATGACTGATCATCTTACCTTCATGGAAATTCATGTATAATGATCAAGAATCACTGCCCTTGATTTACCGATGCAGTGCCCTATGCACCATTGTAGTAGTAGCAGTTAGTAGTATGATAAGTGTTTTGGTGTTTTCAAAATAATATTTAAAATTGGAGGACACGTGTATGAAATACACACATAACGCCTGTTACAAAATTGAGTTACCAGTAATTAAAAAGTTAGCCTAAACTTTCAAATTTCCCTCCCTCCCCGCACTCTCTGAATTTCAGATTGATATTCGTCTTTTCGTCCAAAACAGCTCTCTCGGGGTGGATTAGTCGAACTTGGCACAGGGGTAGGTCAGAGTGTGCTTCATTCCGGACGACAGATGTTACGCCGGGGAAACTTTTAATCTTGGGGGTGTTTCGGAAACGTACGACTCTAACTTCAGACGGGGGGTGTATTTATTAAGAAAATTCAGGAGAGGAATTAAGTGTGAGATGCGGCGTGTCAGGGAGAGATAAGAAAGTGATTTTGATGTCAAATTTTGTAATATTTCAAACTCGAGTTGGCAGGCTAGACCATAACCCGTCTTGCAGCTACATAGCGTATGGATATTGTGGATCTTACCCTCATTACATCCACTATTATAAAATATCTATACTGTCGTAACAAAGTATGAATACGTATTTCATTTTATATCCCTACAGAGATGAGGTAGAATTCTTTCAAATTCAGGAATATGGATATTCGAGCGTTTACAGGGCTTATGACCTGTCATTGGCTGGGTTAAGTGGCCACTTTATGTACTACTTAAGTATGAATACCTTCATTTTGTTATATCGGTCATAAATTTATCAGCTTCATCCCTATACATGGAGTAACAAAACTCGTAGTACAACCTGAAAACTAGTGAATCTACATCATATTTGGAGACGGATGTGTGACTTTTTAATCTGAGCTTAAATTTTTTTTCTTCTCATAAAAACTTTCATGAGTATGGCAGATTTAGTCAAATTGAACAAATGCGGTTAAAAATGCGATTATTTTGTTTCGTTTTCTTCATGGATGGTATTAATTTTACGAAATAAATTATATTTGATAACAATTTGCCAAAATTTATCAATTTTTTTTAAATTTCGTTCGTACTTAATTTTCTCGAAAAAACTACGGGTCAAATAAAAAAAAAACTACAAAATTGACTCCAAATATGACGTAGATTCACTGGTTTCTCTCTTGTACATCGAGTTTTATTACACCCAGTTGCTCGATCACAGATCAGTACCGACTCGGTAATAAGCGACGTGATAACGATTTCTTACCCATGGATGTTTAACGTTTTCGCGATCACAATGGAACACGCGTTTAAAAAGTTATCGATCGGGATTATTAAACGAGCGCATACTAGTCGCGAACCATTTCCCGAGATATATCTTATTCGCACAAATCTTCATCAATCTTTATTATAATTTAGCCGGTTATCGGCAAGCCAAATATTGAGAAAAGCAGTCGACATAATAAAAAATCAGACAAGCGCGATGATTTGACGTTTGACGTAAGGCCGCGATAATAGCGTAGATCGGCTCCGCTCGGCTCACTTCGTCAATGCTCGGCTCAGCGATCGCGGTATTGAACTGTATGTCATTGTGATCGCTCAAATCGTTAGCGTTAGCACGTGATTAGCACGCTTTTAACTACGTCGATAGTTATCTGTGCTTGAGCTACTGAATTAATATTACATTATATCAGCAAGTTTACGTGCGTTTAACCCATAAAAACCAAAAATCATTTTCAAAAGCGTCCTAAACCAGTTAAAGGTAGACTCACTAAAAAATAAGTGTATTTAACTCTTTGGGGCAATAAAATCCGAAAACGTCCCGTGGCCTATAAAGCGGTACAAATTATTACAATCTCCCCCGTATTTTTAACGTTTCTGGGGTAAAATAAATCCTACCGTAATAGTTGGTTCAAACGGCGAAAAAATCCGTATTAAAGAATGCTTCGGCGGTTTATTGGGGTGTAGTATCTACAACTCAATTTATTATCCAGTACAATATTATAAATATTTATTTATTTTATTGTTTTAACGCCCATAGGGCTTTTACATAAACATTTTTAAATGTTACACAGTAGGTAGCTATTCATTACCGCCAGAGATGGCATCCAGACACAATTCCCTAAAATGAACTAGATTAGTATACTAGATTAGTATACTAGATTAATATACTAAATTAATACACTAGATTAGTATACTAGATTAGCAAACTTGTTTGCCAGTGCGTGCATTCGTCGAATAAATGAGTTTGCACTGTAATTTTGTCGATGATTGGCTGCAGTAAAATAGTGCATTACTACGGGTAACTCGACCAGGCACTCGTATACTTATTAAATTTGTTAGTTGACAACAATCAAACATAGATTTTAATACTCTGAACAGAAAGAGCAAATCATTTAATATTTCTTCTATTTTCTAATGTTTGTATATTCAAAAAGTTATAATTTATGTTTACAATGGAATATTTAATTTAAAAATAATAAAGCGCAAAAATTTATGTTGGACTCTTTTATTGTTTTTTACGTGAACCCTGTAATAAGGATACCAAATGACCGAGTTATATTCAAGCTGACTTCTTACTAAAGCAATATACAAAATTTTCATAGTTTTCATAGATTCGAAATTGTTTATTGTCCTCAGTAAAAATCACAATGTTCTCATACTAACTCATATTAACTATGTTTTGAATATGATTAACGAAGCATAAATTTTCATTGAACAGGATTTCTAGGTCTGACATCTCTGTGACTTTTTTCAAAGGTGATGAGTTTATATTTTATTTGAAAACAATGGGATTCCTGCTGCGGCTAAATGTCAAAATTTTGTATAATAAATTTCTTTTCGGGGTAACTTAACAACTTGCCGTGCAGCTGTCAAAATTTCAAAACATTTTTAGTCTCTGGTTTGTAGAGTAAAGCGTAAAAGCGGGCTAAGCTGTGATTGGTTGATACGCGATTGGGTTACGCCCTTCATTATGTATTGTCAAATTTCGCTTTTAAAAATC
>JAGVSP010001625.1:0-42574 GCA_022494985.1 Micrasema minimum
TTTTTTTTGGGTAAAATTTTTTTTTTTGGGTAATTTCCCCTTTTAAAAAAATTTTTAACTTTAATTAGGGACCTTTTAAGTAATTATTTGCCTAATTGAAAAGCGTTTTAAAATTTTGCTTGCAAAAAAGTATAAGCTATCGGATGCTTTTAAAGCACCCGTCTCCTACTCGCACAAAAAGGGTGGTACTGAGTAGGTGGTTGGTTGCGTACGAAGACAGAGAAGTGGTTTATGTACATTATATAAATTATAGCGCGCTAATTTACATCAAAACATTCGCGATACACAGAAGCCCTTAAAATTAATAGACGTCCATCCTTCCATATACCTTCCATATACCCAGATAACTATCGACGTAGTTAAAAGCGTGCTATTCACGTTGCTAACGCCTAACGATTGAGGTCTGATCCACACTGACATACCGTTTCATACCGCAGATCGCTGAGCCGATCATTGACGATCTGAGCCGAGGGGAGCGATCTACGGCTACGCTTTATAATATATCGCCGGCCTTTACGTCCAAACGTTCAGAATCATCGCCGCTTGTCGGATTTTTTTATATATGGTCGACTACTTTCTCAATATATGGCTTGCCGAAACCGGCTAAATTATAATAAAGAATTGAATGAGATTTTTTTGTGCGAATTAGGTATATCTCGGGAAATGGCTCGCGACTAGTAATGCGCCTCGTTTAATAATCCCGATTCGATAACTTTGAACGCGTGTTCACATTGTTTCCATTGTGAATCGCGGAAAACGTTTTTAAACATCCATGGGTAAGGGGAAAAAAAAAAAATAAAAAAAAATTTTTTTTTTTTTCGTTAATCACGTCGCTTATTAACCGCGTTCGGTACTGCATCTGTGATCGAGCAACTGTTTTGGTGGAAAATGCCATTACGGTATTTTAATAATTAATTAGACAACAAAATTAAAAAATATATTTATTTATCTCCCCGTAGTTTAATGTATTATGTGAATCATTAAAAGTTCTAAATTGGAAAGTTGATATCTAAAAATTTTTGTTTATTAACAAACTTTCTCATCGGCGTATTCTCTACTACATATTACAAAAAGGAAGGTTATATAATTTCTGAGAATGAAATATTATATTAGAACCTTTTAAATCAAACTTTGATCCTTGAGTATATTAAGTGACGCGCTTAAAGAAAATCTGTTAAGTTTCTGAATATCAAAAATATCCGAATTTTCATGAATATTTTGCACGAACGCCTGAAAATGATTTGGTGATAAAGTTTTCAGAAAACATTTGAAAATAAATTGTAAAACGTCTCCCTACCGGAAAGTTTCGTACATTTCTCAATACTTCATTCGTGATAAAATATTTTCTTCAGAAGAATTGGAAAATTAGAAAGGTTTAGTCGACTGTTAACAATTTAAGCAGAATTTTTTTTAATTCTAACGTTTTATTGCAAAATTATGTTTGATTATGCGTGGTTCGAAAAGTTCTCATAAATATTTAAATTTTAAAAAACTTTCAGTTAACTGATAAACTTTATGGTTACGAGAAAGATTTTGGTAGCAAATCTATTATTAGCTTGAAAAAATATCTTTTAAACATTAAATAATAACTGATCTGTGATCTACTGTATTATATTTATTATTCTAGCTAAGTAACTACTCCTAACTCTTTCCCTTAACCGCAACGAATGGTGCATATGCGGGCACTACACCAAAAATACCAATACACAATACTGTACCAATACACAAAATGCATTGAACCTTGATCATTTAGTACTTGTAAGCAAGATGATCAGTTTTACGCTTCAGCGCTTGTACTAGCGCAACGTTTTGTTGGCCAGGAGGCGGACAAATGGATTTGCATTAAAATTATGCTGAATCATAAACATTTACTAATTTTGTTGAAAATTTTTTTTCAAATATTTCAATTTTGGAGCTACATTCAAATAGTCAGAAATAACTGTGCCAGAAAGCAGGAAACGAATTACCTTTAAGACCTTTATGATCAAGATTCACTGCACTTGGTGTATCAGTGCAGTGCCCTATGCACCACGGGTGCGGATAAGGGAGCTTGGATAGTAGGAAATTAATACCTTAAAAACCGGCTAAAAGAAGTTTAAATGGCAAGTGTGCCTGGATTTTTAGTAGGAGCGCGCTGAAGGCCGAGAAAGACATGGCATTGACCAAGTACATCAAGTACTTGAAAGTTGTCATGTGAAAAGTCGAATAATCGGCGTATCTGCATGAGAAGATTATAAATAAAAAAAGAGGAAGCAAAGGAAGTCCCTGACAGGACAGAGTGGTTTGGCGTTCTATCCTCTCTGCTAACCCTAACGGGGAAATGGCGTGATGCTTAGTTAGTTAGTTAATTAAGACCTTTGCCATTTTTCAAATTCAGTATCATATTACGTCAAGAAAATTAAAAATAAATCGGGAACAAAATAAGAATATTAATATTACAATATTATGTATTAAACTTATTTATTTTTAGAAGACTTAAAACATCTCAGCTAACAAAACAGCTTTGAGAACTAAGGGCAATTCTCCGTGATTTTCTCGTAAAATCCTTACTTTTCTCAAATTACTTTTATATCAAATTTCTAATCCTTTCAACTCGGAAGCAGTTTAAGATTTCAACTAGTACTTCATTTCTAAGATTTTCAGAGCATTTAATCCGTATATTGAAAAACAAAACAAAACGTACTTAACCATTTTTAATGAGTAAAAGATATTATTTTAATTTATTTTATGTTTTGGACGCAATAATATAACACATACAATATATTATAATAAAATAAGCAAATAACTATAATAAAAGTTTATCCAATTAAGTATTTTTTGTATGTGTAGGGATGTGTGAGGGTGTGTGGGTGTTAGTGAACAATTTTGCATTGAATTTGACGAACAGATATTTAAAATATATTTTGATTATCAGGTTATTCGTCGTCTGTCGTTATGATTAATTTTCTTTTGATAAGTCCAAGCGTTAGCTATCTGAGTTTATTATACCTCTCTATTTATATATTATTATTTTATTACAACCACCTTGACTAAGAACACTTAGACACAGAGACGTTTTTTTTTTTTTATTTTTTTCAAAATTCTAATTATTCAGTATTATATAATTTTTTCATTTTATTAATTTAATTGTCACACATATATTTTTATCATTTAACCATAAATACTTTACATTTCGTTGATTTCACATTTCATCTGAAATCTCCTCATACATTTTAATGGCCTTATACATTAGACAATTTCTGTGACCACAGATATTACTTTTCTTTCAAAGTTCATATTTTTGAAACCTCTTGTTGCATATTAATGAAAAAAGTCATTGTTTTTTAATTCGTTTTGTAAATATCTTTGAATTATCCCTTTAACAATTTTGGTATTTCCATACATAATATTAAAAGTATAATCAATTTATTTAATGTTTGTTTCTCTACTGCACTTCAATAAGGATTCGCATGGCTTTGTTTTGCAATTTTTTTTTAATTTTTTAAGTCTCTCCTTCATTATAGGGTATCACTATAGATGAGCAGTTAGTCTATAGTGTGGAACAATTATACTCTTGTATATTAGATAGTGACTGCTTTATTTGATCGCGTTTCTCATCTAATCTAATTCTTCCTAATAAAGAAACTTTTTTTGCAACTTCTTTTATTGTGTAATCTTGCATTAAACATTTAAATTGCCATTTTGGTTGTCACCTAGAAGTTGGCCAATTACAAAGGTTTATTCAAAAAAACTAAAACTACTGAAGGACTTAATATATGAAAAATAATGTATGAGAATGGCCAATAAAACAATGATTTTAAATTTCCTCGAAACGTTGGCGGGTTAGAGGACGCGTGCGTTCCACGAAGGCGAGCCGAAGGATTCTCGTCGTAAGTTCGTAACGCCTTCGTACGTGTTCGTCTTCCCTCGCGGTCGTCTGCGGCCTTCGTTTTCCCATCCTGTTATCCGCTACGTCGGCAGCGTGGACGTCATTGTTGCCCGCCACACACATCATTTGCTAACAACCTCGACATACCACACACCCTTAGCTGAAATGTGTGGGAATACAACAAATTAATGTTCACCAACCAAAAGTGAATAAGCAAATTTTGTCAAGTGCTTTTTTACACTTCAGGCTTTTAGGCAAGTTTACACGACAGACGTAAGATTTTGTGTCGGTCAAAGTCAGAGATCCTAAACTTTCGGGGCTTGTTTGTGTAGGACTAAACGATCCCTCTATATTTGCCCGGTGGCGGTTTTAGGTATTTGCATATCACTATGGACCCATGTTGACTTATCTCACTTGCCTGTTGCGCCGTATGTAAACGGTCCTAAAAATAGTTATATAATGGACCACTGTTTGCCTTTAGAAGATTATGAAAAAGTATTTTAACGGTATTTAACAATGGCTTGTGACAGTTAAAATGCGATCTCTCAGGCGAATGATTCCTGATGGGGGCTAAATTTTTCTCAACATATTGAAGTGTTAGACTGATCATCTTACCTTCATGTAACAAATTATCAAGATTTAATTGGTATTTCATGCACCATTGAATACAGTTAGATCAGGGCGGATAGCAGTAAACTACTACTACTACTACTACTTTACCCTTATCCGCACCTGATGGTGCGTATTAAATAATTAAGCACATTTAAAAAAAAAACAAAAAAACAATTTTGTTAGGACTTTTAAATTAAAGTTTGAAAATGAATTTTTTCTTCTCATAAAAACTTTCGTACGGTTTATCAAGTAAAATTGCACAAATTCTTATAAAAATAAATCGTATTAATTTGACTAAATAAATGATATTTGATAACGATTTGTAAAAAAATTACAAAAAAAAAAAAATTACTTCTTCCTAAACCTTCTCCAAAACCATGGGTGAGATAAAAAAAATGATTCCATTAAACAGTGTCTCTTAACCCTATTGAAAGAATCGCCCTTTTTTCCACAGTAAAATTATTTATCTAATGCCCCCAACAAAAAATTTAATTTAAAATTTTACACTTTTCTCTATGTATTTTGTATGTATATTTTATGCAATGGATTTTCTACTGCAAATACAAAATAATGAACACATACGTAAAAAGTGTCGAGCTTCAAACCGTACAAAACCTTCACTCGTAGGTGATATTTTGAACCTTTTTGAATAGGCTCTTGTTTTATATGAATGCTTGATATTGAGTATTATGCCCTAGTTTAAATTTTGCACGTGAAAGTAACTAACTAACTTACTAACCATCACGCCATTTCCCTGAAGGGGTAGGCAGATAGGATAGAACGCCACACCCCACTCTGTCCTGGCACACTTCTCTTGCTTCCTCCACATTCATACGTCTTCTCATGCACGCACGTCGATTAATTCCGACTTCTTACACGCCCACTTTCAAGCACATGTTTTACTTGATCATGCCATGTCTTTCTCGGCCTTCCTCGATTTTCTGGCATCCAGGCACAGTCGCATCATATATTTTTTTTAGCCGTTCTTTGATCATCCATTCGCTCTACATGACCGAACCATCGTACCTTTCTTAATTTTGTCGAAAATGCTTATCGCAAAAGTAAAGTTTTTCTATAGACACAATGGCCACTCAAACTTCTGCAGCGCCCCTTAAATGCTAAAAAATTAAAAATATCCCCCCAGACCTCCAAAACGCCCACAAGGGGGCGCTGGCGCCCCCGTCAAGAAACATTGCACTAAATCGACTCCAAATATTATGTAGATTCACTAGTTTCCGCGCTTGTACATCGAGTTTTGTAACACGGAATATTTCAACTGATAATTTTGTATATATTTTTGCTCCTGAAAATTCCAGTTCTATACTTGCTTTGCAAAAATACCATGTGAGGCAAAAATACTGTGTTACATTTTTAACCATTTGAAATGCTTCGCATCTTGACACCGCCAAAGGCAAACAGTAGCCTGAAATTTCCATTTTCAATAGGTTTTATTTCCACAGCTCAATAGCGGGTGAAATGGAATATTAAATACCAGAAACGTATTCATTTTCCCAAAAAATCTACAGAAATGACTGAGCACGTTTGGAAGTGTTCGAATCCGTCCTTGACAAAAAATTGTCAACTCCCGTTAAAAAAATTTATTGTGTTATCGAATTCATCAAATTAAAAATAAAAAACTTTTGGAATGTCTGCAGTAAAAGTTGGTTTATGGACGATAATTTTACTTGAAAACGTCATAAGAAATCCAATGATGAAAAATAGCATACTATTTGATGAATTGGAATTGACAGTTTATTATTATAAACAACATTTTGAGTGTGTCCAAATACTTGTAGACAAAAACTGGGAATTCAACCATTACTGGGCATTATAAATCCGAGACAAATCCCCCACGATCTCAACAGAGACGATCCGGAAACTTGGAAAATTAGCTGGTATAAAGTTATAAGCTGATACACAAATTGAAGATTCATCATCAGCGCGTTTCGCTAGTGCATACAAAAGGCTATTTTATATTCGGTACGGAATCTCACTTGCAACCACACAAGGTTTCTGCTAAATATGCAACTAGCAAATTTTTCTCAATGGATATACAGAGAGTTTTCATATGTTAAGCCATCGCGCCATTTTTACTGTATATTGGCAGATGATGGATAATCAAATACTAGGTGAAATGGAGAGTGTTGTAGATACATTCAAGTGTCCACAGTGAACCCAGCCAATGACAAGATTCCATAAGCCCTGTAAACGCCTGATATCCATATCCTCTCCAAGTTTTCTGTGTATGTGTTGAGGATGTCAAATGTGAATTAATTATTATCTGATTATCAATAATTATTCTTGTAGGAGAATACGAAAGCAAAGGAGTTATTAAAAATTTACTAATCAATAATAATACATAATTCCATAAGAAATAGGCATTTTTTTTGCACTCGTTAATTTCACTATTCACTTTGTAGCTTGTTTTGCTTGTGCTGTCTCCTTTCAACTCGAACGCATCGGCCGATGAGTTGGTAAGAGAGATAGATGCGTCACAAACCGAACGCTTTAGGCCGATCGTGCCCTCTCTATCGCTTGGTTCCGCGTCATCTCGCTTGCACACATCGGCACGGGCGAACGTGACAATGAGTATCATAGCTTTTTTCGTAGTGTGCAGCCTGGCGTTCAACGATTCAATTAGATGTCTTTATTCACGTCAAAAACTTGTTTTTTGTAACGTCATTGTACAAACCTACTACCTTGGTTTATTTTACGTGTTAACTGGGATAGAAAAATATAAAATTAATAAATATAAAGAATTGAGACACTGCTTATGATTTAGAAGCACAATACAGAAGAATTTAATTTAACTGTCTTAGGTTGAGTGTCGCCAAGCGCAACACCAGGGCCGCTCGAAAATTCCCCATTATTAAGAGCAATTACTTGTTTTTTCAAAGTTGAGGTGTTCTCGACTTGGACCGTTTAGCGACTCCGTCTCTCTGCTGCTACGGATAAGAAAGTTTAGGTGCTACTCGTAGCACACTACTAAGTAGCACAAACTTATTATAACCTACATATTGTCTCCTGCGCTTAAAAATTCAGATTTCCCAACACGTTACACCACACTACTCCACACACAACATACACATGACAACAACATAATAACACTTAATATACTATTGTTTGCTCTCTTCATGTCTTCAGAAAATTTGTCTTGTACATTGTGTTGTCCACGTAATTTGGTGTTATGTTTGTATATAATAACCTTAAATGGATATTAGTTCATTGTACCTAACATATCACTGTGTGCACAACCTTAAAACATAAATAAATAAACATGTGTATGAAAACATTTGTACCAATTATATGAATTTTTTTGGAATAATAACTGAAACATAAACATATAATATGCTGTGTATTGCCCGCCGTTTCAGAGTCAAGAACTATTGCACTTAATGTACCAAAGGAGTGTCTAATGCGCCATTGAATTTGGACTAGAGACATGATGATGATTATAAGTTAAATAGTTAAAGCTGAAAACAAAATTTCAAAAATTAAAAATTAAAAACAGAGCAAAGCATGTATATATAAACTTTCAACCACTACAGGCCAGATGAGTCCAACACTTGAAACCGAACCTTAATTTTGTAGACCTACTACCTTAAAAGCCTATATTCTGCACTGTTACGGAATCAAAAGACAGTAACCTCTAAAACGTACCGAATTGCGTAAAACCGTCTTAAAGTACAGTTTTATAAATCGATCTATCAGCTTCCATTGTAATCTCGGGGGGTAACACTACGTAATAATATGGCCATCCGATTTTTTTCAAATATTTATTTTAATTAAAAAATGCATATACCATAGAAACACCAGCCAAAATCGACCTGTTCCCAAAAACACATAATACTGTATCTCAAGATACAGTATTTTGAACTAACACGGCAGTATTGGTGAGATCAGGTGCTTTTTATGGATCTGACCTTTAAAATACTTGGAACTTTAAGTGGAAACTTGGAAATGTATTTCAAAATATTTATGTACCTATATATATATTTATTACATATATATAATTATTAAATTAATTTATATTAATATTTTCACGTGTGATACCTTGGACTGGTGCTGAAACGTAAGACTGATCATCCTACGTTCTTGTAATAAAATGATCAAAATTCACTGCATTTTGGTACCAATGCAGTGCCCTATAGCACCATTGGGTGCAGTTAAGGGGGGAAAAGTAGTCGTGGTGTCAGTATTAATTGAAATGAATACAATAAAAAAAATTTACTGAAATGAAAAATATGTCGGAAAAGCCTTACCTACCCAATAACGAATGATTGTCAAAAAAATGCTTAACAAACGTTATGTGAAGCGTTAATAAAGACGAGTTAAATATATGTTAATCAACTTATAATTAGTATTCAAAAATACTGTCATATATGGTCATAATTTGTCTCAGGTGATGGCGCGAATGGGGAAATGTTGTAATACATCACAAGTGGCCACTTAACCCAGCCAATGACAGTCATAAGCCCTGTAAACGCCCCAGATAATCCACATTCGTTTCCAGAGTTTCTCTGTCTCTGTTGGGATATCAATAATATCTGAAAATATGTTGATTTTAATTAATAAAGCTCTTCAAAGTCGTCTTAAGCTTTTTGATCTCGTAATTCAAATAAAAAATGAGGTACTAATAATTTCGATATTTATTACTTCTTTAAGGTTTTCAGTAAGGCGCACGATGCCTGAAAGAAATAAAACCTGAAATGTTCAAAAATATGTAGTAACCCATATTTCACCAAAGACTGACAGCTTTAAAGCTATGATGTACGAGGGTGTATCAATTCTCTTAGTGATAAAATGGAACTCTTTGATATACTAACCACTTGGCTTTCTAAGTCAGAATTGTAAAGATCTATTTAGCATTTGAGTTTGAGAAAAACAGCACCATCTACGGCACACACAATCAATAATATCGATTTTTTCATTTTATATCCCTACAGAGATGAGATAGATTTTTTTTGCAATTCAGGAATATGGATATTCGAGCGTTTACAGGTCTTATGACCTGTCATCGGCTGGGTTGAGTGGCCACTTTATATACTACAACATTTCCCCATTCCGCTTATTAGCGAATATCCACACAAGGTAACATTTTTGATTTTGTATATATGTTACAAATCGAGAATCATCCACCAGCGCGTTAAAAGCTCCATCTATGCATTGATATTGAGTTTAAAATCCAAAGAGAATCGTGGTTTAAAAACAGTTCTAAATAGAGCACTGAATGAAATTTTAATTATTTTTATATTTGACGTGGTTAGGATTTTTATTTTCAATTCTTTAAATTATTGTAATTCAGAAATTGATCCAAAAAATCTTTTCAAAATCATTGATTTTCGGGAGACTACTACTACTACTACTACTTTCCCTTACCCAAACCCGATAGTGCATAGCGCACTGCATTGATACACCAAGTGATCAAGATACACTGCACTTGGTATTTCTCCACCTTATTTCAAATGAAAAGGAGTAAAGTTTCGAAAACGACGTTTCGATAATAAAACGAACATAACGGCAATGTTTTTTTTATATTGCTATTATTTAACGTTGATTTATGATTTACAATTTGTGATTTGAATAAGGTTATGTTATTTTATATATACTATTACAATAGGTTATTAAAAATATAATTTTACTAAATTAACTAAATTTTATCAGATAGTATATTAATTAGAAACTTACTAACTAGAAACTTACTACTACTCAAGTTATTGGTTCCTTAAATTAGAAACATCCTGAACAAAATATTATCGGATATTACCTACAACTTAGATTATCTCTGAACAATCAATAGTTGTTCAGACTGTACAATATCTAAATCGACGAGCCACATGTTTAATCCTAATTTAGTCGTTTTAGTATTTTTTTCCAACTTATTGAACAGGTAAGGAGATAAAAATATTGAGTGCCGTTGTCCAAATTTTGTACTCATTTTAGGTGTTATCAGTTTATTATTGCCTGCAAATCTAGTAGAATGATTATGATTAGTAGGGTTAGTAGAGTCTGTTTTTAATGCGGCTCGAACGAATTCCCTAATTGCTAATTGCCTAACATCAAGTATATTACACTCTTTAAACAGTAACTTGGATGGGTATGTACGAGTAAAAGGTCTACCTCTAGGACGCACTTCTGGGCCCTCCTTACTACATCAATATGGCATTTGGCTGCTCCTCCCCAGCTCCCGATGCCATATAGAATCAAAGATTGGCACAGGGCAAAGTAACAGTTCTTAATTGTTTTTCATTCAGTATATTATTCAGATTCAAACCGATTTTGTAATAAAAAATAATCAAAATGATTCAAATCGATTAATCAGAGTTCGTAAGTTTTCACTGCCTTATGGATGTTATTCCAAATTTATTTAATCAACTTCCAAAAGGTATTTATGAAGAAAAAAATATTATTAGATTTTAAAAAACATTACGACAATCTTAAAGGGCACACAGTGATTGTTGTGCAACGCTACCTACTTTAAATAAAAATACACTTATAATGTCAGATACTAATTGTGTAATAAAAGAGAAAAAAAAAGTATAAATATGTAATGTAACCCGCAGACAAGCCCCGGCTTTGCGGGAACAATAAATACATTTATGTATTGAAAATTTGTCAAATATGGTTATCAGATGATGGGCGGAATGGGTAATGTTGTAATAAATTATGATTAAATAAAACAATATTATGTGTTACTATTAAATTGGTTTATTCTATAAAAATAGAATTTACCTACACTACCTGGTTTCGGGAGTAACGTTCTCCCATCGACTGGTGAAAAGACACTAAATTAGAAATACAGATGTTATACAGAAAAATACAGAAAAATTCAATTGCAATACTTAAGAATCTGAACACAAGGGTAACATAGTTACTCCCGAAACCAGGTAGTGTAGGTAAATTCTATTATTATAGAATAAACATTGTTTTATTTAATCATAATTCATTATGAAGTGTTACAAAGTGAATGCCGAATGAATCAACAAAATAATGTAATACATCAAGTGGCTACTTAACCCAGCCAATGACAGATCATAAGCCCTGTAAACGCTTAGATAATTCACATTCGTTTCCAGAGTTTCTCTGTCTCTGTTGGGATATCAATACATTTTTATTATACCCTAAAACTTTTAAACACTCTCTTGTCTAGCCGTATGAGAAAGTTCTAAAAAAAAACGGATAAAGATGAAAACTCACTCGGTTATTTGGCATACATGTTCGAGGTATAAAGAAGGTTCTATTCTGGTGTTTTATGTTTCCCGGAGGCTTTTACGCTCATAGAAATGTCCTTATTCGTCACGCGGGGATTATGTTAATCTCGCACTACACTTAGTTCCAATAAAACATCGTGTTACTTTAAAATATTACCCCGGGGTTAGAGAATACGATAGACTGAAGACTAAAAAAAATGTTCCAAATTGATTTGAAAGGGTGAGTTTCGGATTTAAGAACGTAAAAATATGTATGGTAGTGAAGCGTGGTGTGGAAAAAGAAGGATGGAAGTAGACTGAATGCTGTTGAAATCCGATCTCTTAGGCGAATGTGTGGTAAGACTATGTATGATAGGTGTACAAATGTCGAAATTGGAGCAGAGGCTGAGATAAGCATTATCGACAAAATTAAGGAAGGGCTTTTACGATGGTTAGGTCATGTGGAGCGAATGAGTGATGAAAGAACGGCTAAAAACAAGTTTAAATGCAAGTGTGCCTGGATGTAGAAGCCGAGGAAGGCCGAGAAAGACATGGCATGACCAAGTACGACAAGTACTTGAAAGTGGACATGTGAAAAGTCGGAATAATCGGCGTATGTGCATGAGAAGATGTATTAATGTAGAGGAAGCAAGAAAGTATGTCAGGACAGAGTGGTATGGCGTTTTATCCTCTCTGCCTACCCCTACGGGGAAATGGCGTGATGGTTGGTTAGTTAGTTAAATTTAAAAAAAAAAACTTCTTCTTCTTCTTAAGATAGACCTAAGGGGTCTGTTTATTTTACATTTGATGCTGCCTCTTGGGATATCGACTCCTAACTGTCCCTCCATCTTTTTGCAGGTCATCCAGGAAGTCGGTGGCCCTATGCACCATTGGGTGCGGATAGAAGAAAATTTGTAGTAGTAGTATCTGTATCGAAGCTGACGCTAGAAAAATGTTCAGTTCGTGTTAACACTATTAAACATCAAATCAATGTAAATAATCAAACCAGATTTCCCTTTAAACATTATCAAAATCTGACCACAAAATTACTCGTTCCGGTGAGTATGTAAAATAATACAAACGGACAATTTACCAAAATGTTTACAATTCGAATCGGTTTAAAAATAGCCACCCCAATTCGAACGGATAAATTATTCATC
Source organism: Micrasema minimum (assembly GCA_022494985.1). Taxonomy (NCBI): domain Eukaryota; kingdom Metazoa; phylum Arthropoda; class Insecta; order Trichoptera; family Brachycentridae; genus Micrasema; species Micrasema minimum. The sequence goes on from JAGVSP010001625.1 coordinate 12,831, forward strand.
CCTTATAAATTTAAATCCGCCCTTAGAGATTAAAGTGTATTCCCGTTACAAGCTTCAAATTGTTTGGATTTGTTTCATTTTACTGTAAATCCTATTTGCGGGTTAACAGCTAATGGATGTCGTTACGTAATTTAACAAATATAATAATGCCTTTTGCTGATTTAATGGACTTTTAATGTTTGACATTAATAAAATGTATTATTTGTTGCTATTGATGATATAATATCATTGTGTGGATGATTGTGTCTAATTTTTTAGACAAGTTTACTCCTATGTGGAGCATGTAAACACTAGACGCCTCGAAGCCCTTACCTATTATTATTATCATTTTTATGGATAATTTATATAGCGCCGTTTTCGTATAAATATACCTCGAGGGCGCTTTAAATATTTAATTTAACGGCTCTGGAAATTTAAAGTTAGTGAAAAAACTCAATTTCTGAGTAGAAAATACCATTATCAAAATTAATCAAAAGATTTTGAGAACACATAGGTCTTAAGTTTCTTTCGAAACATCACTTCACTCTCACAGTTGCGCACTTCTGGTGGGAGAGCATTCCAAGCCACAGGGCCCGCAACCGCAAAAGCGCGCTCTCCAAATTTTGTGCGCTGATTACGGATCGGTACTGAAACCCTGCCTATAGCTGTAGATGTAGCTGATCGAAGTGTGAGACGTCTTTCAGCTAGTTTATCTGGAAATCTCTTTTAAATACTCTGGAGCGGCATCATGCATGGCTTTGTACATTAGCCAACAGAGTTTGTATTCCACCCTTTGTGGAAAGCGCAGCCAGTGCAGTTTTTTTAGCAGTGGAGTGATGTGGTCGAACTTATAAATTCCGAAAATAAGTCTAGCTGCAGCGTTCAATGCTGATTGCAGGCGATTGTGTGGTGTGGCAGTGGTAGTGGTGTGGTAGCTACGACACTGGATTTAATTAAGGTTCCGGGTTTAATTTAGGGTGGAATCTCAACAAACGGTTAGTTGGAGAGTTTTAAAGATCAAAATTCTAAGATACAACGCCGGGGAAATTCTAAAGGACAGATTAGAAACTCGTAAATACGAGCAACTTGCGAAGTCCAAGTAATTCTAGATTTTACTCTTGCGAATGAAAGAATAAGAATCTGGCATGCACATGTTGAGAAAATAGACGATAGTAGAATCGCCAAATCCGTGATGCATCTCTGCCCACCTGGCCGCTGACTTCCTGGAAGTCTTGGAAAAATGGAGGGACAATTTGGAGTCGATATGCAAAGATGCAGAATCGAACAAAATTCAGACCTTCTAATTTAAGAAGAAGATTTAGAGAAAAAGGTTGTTTGGACATTCGGCATTTAAGCAACTAGATCTGTTCTTTGCCATCGTCGATGGAACTATACAGAAAATAATCTCAGGGCCGCCCTAGAAACATTGACCAGAAATGCACTTTAGGAGCTACCAAGTATTTAAGAGACTAGCAGGTGACAGAGACGAGTGGAGAGATCAATAGGGTTGTTCCCGATAGCATGAATATCCTTGAAAACGTTATAAATATTTAAAGTATATTTTTACAATTCCAACGATATAAAACACAATGTTCAAAAATGTTGTTTTCATTTATAAATTTATATTTTAAAAACACGAAATTACGAGTGACATTTAACGCCCGTTATTGGCTAAATGACGTCATACCCGTCCATTACAAAAGGCGGGAAATTCATTACGAAGTGAGCGCTCATATTGATGTGACGTCACACCGCATGCACGCCAAATGGAGGATTTTGCGAGCGATTTGAAAAAGCGTTATTTCAAACCGCGCTAGAAAATTCATATGACATCGTAAAAAAAATTCAAAAATTCCCTTGATATAGTTTATTTTTCAATCAATTTTTTTTTAATAAAAAACAGAAAATCGGAAAGAACCCAATTGCTTAGAGCAGAGCAATCGTTGGATTATAACCGGGAAAATATTGAAAATAAATTCTTTAAAAAACGTTCTTCTTCTTTTTTCCAGCATGTGGACAGTAAATAGCATAAGACGCTTCCTAGAAACCACGTCAACACCGCTTCCATATCAATCCTGCATTCCTTAGCTCAATAATAAATAGATAGAAAAAAAGCTATTCTACACCTTTTTAATTGTTATTGTTAGTTACGTCTACCTCCAGCGCGCAGCGTTGCGTTGATTTTAGCAATGAAAACCCCATCCTTTTCCATGACTGTTTTAAAGACTAATGAGTCTTTTTTCAACAAGCATAACCGCGATTATAAGATTGTCAGTGTGATAAAAATTCGGATAAAGTTACGTGATGTATGCGAACAAATGCTTTCATTGCCCCTACCACTGTCCCAGCTTAAGCATTATAATTGTCATTGTTTCCATCCAACCAGAATTAACCTAAATTAACAGTAGTAGGGAAACGTTAGTTACTACCCCGATCATTATTTATTAGTTTGTACTACCACCCGTATGGAGACCGGCATACTGCATCGCCAGGCCCCCCCATCCAGACATCCACCCGAGCATTCGCGGTCAGGGTCTTAATGGAGGGACATGGAAGAGAAGGGCTCAATTAAGGAGGGATTAGGGAAAAAGAGGGGAGGGGACAGAATGCATGTATGCATCTCACACTATCATCCTACGAGTATCTGGCATTTTGAGTTTCGCAGATTAATCCAAGGGTTTTGGGAAAAAGCAGTTATCGGTTAACTTATCCGTATTTTCTCATCTTTTCAGGTCACTTCCCTCTTCCCGCCGTGGCCTGCCTGGCCTGGATCTGCCTGGATGTTCTACTCTGCACAGCATCCATCATGCACCTCTGCACCATCAGCGTGGACCGGTACCTCTCTCTTAGGTACCCCATGAGGTTCGGCAGAAACAAGACTAAACGGAGAGTCACACTGAAGATCCTCTTCGTCTGGCTGCTGTCCACGGCCATGAGCCTGCCTCTTAGTCTGATGTATTCGAAGGTAAGAGAATTTAGAATTATCTTATTCCTGATCACTTTTTTATAGGCAAAAATAATACTGAAAGCAGAGCCACACAAAAGATCTAATTTTTTTAATATTGTGGCGGGCAACAATGACGTCACGCGCGTGTAGATGACGACGGAAGATGAATGCGTACGAAGGCGTACGAACTTACGACGAGAATCCTTTCGGCCCCCTTCGTGATCGCACGCGTATCTAAGGCATATTATTCCCGCCAACTTTCGAGAACATAAAATCATTTTTATTTTGACCATTTTCACCATTCTTTTTCATTCATTTAAGTTTTAGCATTAGTAGTTAGTTTTTGTGAATAAACGACCATTGTACAAAACGTAAGTACCTGTTTTACTCTCTCTCTCTCTGTGCACCCACATATCTGGTATACTCACGAAATGTACTACTTAATTAGCCACCAACTAGGTGACTAAATTGGTGACCCCAAAATATGTTTGTCAAAGCTTTTCCCACAAGATGGTTGATGGTTAATACGCTGGACTCACGATATGGTTTCCGGGTGAGATTAAAAAAAAATAATGCTATTTTTCTCAAACCTGGGCGTCTGTGATGTTATTCCCCTCTATTATTGGGCTTCTTGGCCTGTTGGGGTGGTTAAATAAATATAATAATAACCACCGCCTTGGATAATACCCATTCGTTATTTAAATTACCGTTTTGTATTCGCTTATGCTGGTTCTCTGTAAAACATATTATATAGTATTCTCCATTTCATGTCACTATCCTTCGACTGACCAAATATAAAGTCATCTGTCTATCTTATAGTTTCTTAGTTTTTACCTGATTCTTTTTTTTTCTATTAAGTTGTCTTCAATAGCTCCCTTTTTTGCTTCCATTCATTCCCATCCTGCGTCATGCCTTGTGCTTTTAATTGACCAACGATTTTTATGTTATTTGATTATCTAGTTTTTAGGTCTTCCGATATTATTCCTCGTGTTCTTAATTTTACCTTCATTTAATGTCTTCCGATCATCATCAGCATCAAAATACTTTTTATGTACTTTGAAAGTTTATGTTGTATGTCCCAAAAACGTAAATCTCCGAAATCGTAACGTTAAAAACAAATTTGATTTTAAATTGGCCAGCTTATTTTACTTGCAATTCCATGCAAATTCAACTAATAAATGTCTAGGTTTGAAACCCAACACAATACAACTTATCAGCCGTAATTAAATTCATAATAAACTTTGTAGGGGCAACAAGTTCTAGATCTGAGAAATAGATATTTAATTGTTAGAAGCCTTTTCCTGGGGCATGGTGACGGTATTGAAAATCTATTTCTTAACATAATAATTACAACACCATAGTCCCTTTAATATTTAGTTGAATTATTCCAATTGAGAGAGTTTTCGCTTTGAATCAATAGTATAAGGCCTAGTTTTAAAATAAGTACTCTTTATAGAATAATGACAAAATGCTACTTAGAGCCAGTTATTAATTAAGGTTCTTAGTACGAATGCTCGGTGCTCGAATTTCGGTATTTTCCGCTACTCATACATTTGCAAACGGTGTACACGCACACACTCTTAGTTTCAGGGGTCGAAACAACACGACGCGTGACACACGAATAAACGACAATTTGATAATATACATACTACCCACATATATGCGTCACAACTGCGATGTGTATAATTAATTGTTGGTAATCTAGGCCCTGGAAGACATATACCAAAAGGATCGAATGATTTATTTACACATTTTACTCCCATAAACACTTTTCCAACCGTATTGCAGTAAAATATTCAAATCTAAATTTTAAATTCTACACAACAAATGCATCTCATTCACATTCTGCTGTCAGGTGTCTCACTAGGTTTTGATTTCAATAACATCAAAAAATAAATAACTAAATCCAACGGTAACGGAAAACGCAACAGGACCATATTGATGAATTCCCAATTTTAATTAGTCTTTCAACATTTTGGGTGTGTTCAAATACTTGTACACAAATCTGGGTTTATTTCCATGACGGGAGTTGGTATATATTTCATTTTTATATCTCTACAAAGATAAAGTAGATTTTTTTACGAATTCGGGAATATGGATATTCAATCAATCAATAATAAAAATAAACAACATTTTGACTGTGTCCAAATACTTGTAGACAAAAACTGGATTTCATCCATTACGGGCTAATAATTACAATTTGACATCTCAACAGAGACGATAAGTTTGGAAAGGAATATGGATATCTAGGCGTTTACAGGGCTTATGACCTCATTACCTCATTATTAACGCATCATCACTCGCCATTATTAAGGCTGTATCATCTGCAAACAAATACATTTCGCAATATTGGGTAAAATTTTTTTGACTATTGGTATAAATTTAAATTCTCATTTGGTCCAAGAATATAACCCTTGGGCGACTCTGGTTTCTAGAGACTTCTCGTCGCTTAGGGTTTTGTTCATTTTTACTTTCATTTTTCTTTTGTGTAGATAGTCTTGTAGAAGTATTTTTATATTTCCTCGTATTCCGTTTTTGTCCATACCTCGTTACCTAAAAATGATACTCATCATCATTTTATGAAAAAAAATGTAATTCAACCATCTTGGATCTGAAAATAAACGCTAAATTCGAAATCAGAGCCCCCGAGAACCATTAAAACGATACCCAACATCATTTTATGAAAAAAAGTTGCGTCCGCCATCTTGGATCCAAAAATAAACGCTATATTCGAAATCAGAGCTCATAAAAACCATTAAAACGATACCCAACATCATTTTATGAAAAAAAGTTGCGTCCGCCATCTTGAATCCGAAAATAAACGCTAGATTCGAAATCAGGGCCCCGGAAAAACCCTTTAAACGATACGCGACATCATTTTTTGAAAAAAAGTGGCGTCCGCCATCTTGGATTTAAAAATAAACGCTAGATTCGTAATCAGGGCCCTTAAAAACCCTTTAAACGATACCCCACATAATATTTTTTTTTAAAGTGGCGTCCGCCATCTTGGATTTAAAATAAACGCTAGATTCGTAATCTGGGCCTTTCAAAACCCTTTAATCGATATCCCACATAATTTTTTGAAAAAAAGTGGCGTCCACCATCTTGGATTTAAAAAAAAAACGCTAGATTCGAAATCAGGGCCCCTGAAAACCCTTTAAAGGATATGCGACATCATTTTTTGAAAATAAGGTAGGTCAGCCATCTTGGATCTGAAAATAAACACTAAATTCGAAATCAGAGCCCCCGAGAACCATTAAAACGATACCCCACATCAATTTATGAAAGAAAAGTGGCGTCTACCATCTTGGATTAAAAAATAATCGCTAGATTCGAAATCAGAGCCCCAAAATACCCTTTGAATGATACCCCACATCATTTTATGAAAAAAGTTGCGTACGCCATCTTGGATCCGAAAATAAAAACACTATATTCGAAATCAGGGCCCCCGAAAACCATTTAAACGATACGTAACATCATTTTATGAAAAAAAAGTTGCGTCCGCCATCTTTGTATTTAAAATAAACGCTAGATTCGAAATCAGGGTCCCTGAAAACCATTTAAACGATACCCACATCATCATTTTATGAAAAAAAAGTTGCGTCCGCCATCTTGGATCCAAAAATAAACGCTATATTCGAAATCAGAGCTCATAAAAACCATTAAAACGATACCCAACATCATTTATGAAAAAAAAGTTGCGTCCGCCATCTTGAATCCGAAAATAAACGCTAGATTCGAAATCAGGGCCCCGGAAAACCCTTTAAACGATACGCGACATCATTTTTGAAAAAAAGTGGCGTCCGCCATCTTGGATTTAAAAATAAACGCTAGATTCGTAATCAGGGCCCTTAAAAACCCTTTAAACGATACCCCACATAATTTTTTTTTTTAAAAGTGGCGTCCGCCATCTTGGATTTAAAAATAAACGCTAGATTCGTAATCTGGGCCTTTAAAAACCCTTTAATCGATATCCCACATAATTTTTTGAAAAAAAAGTGGCGTCCACCATCTTGGATTTAAAAATAAAACGCTAGATTCGAAATCAGGGTCCCTGAAAAACCCTTTAAAGGATATGGCGACATCATTTTTTGAAAATAAGGTAGGTCAGCCATCTTGGATCTGAAAATAAACACTAAATTCGAAATCAGAGCCCCCGAGAACCATTAAAACGATACCCCACATCAATTTATGAAAAGAAAGTGGCGTCTACCATCTTGGATTAAAAAATAATCGCTAGATTCGAAATCAGAGCCCCAAAATACCCTTTGAATGATACCCCACATCATTTTATGAAAAAAAGTTGCGTACGCCATCTTGGATCCGAAAATAAACACTATATTCGAAATCAGGGGCCCCGAAAACCATTTAAACGATACGTAACATCATTTTATGAAAAAAAGTTGCGTCCGCCATCTTGTATTTAAAAATAAACGCTAGATTCGAAATCAGGGTCCCTGAAAACCCATTTAAACGATACCCCACATCATTTTATGAAAAAAAAGTTTCATCCGCCATCTTGGATCCAAAAAATAAACGCTATATTCGAAATCAGAGCCCATAAAAACCCTTTAAACGATACGCGACATCATATTTTGAAAAAAAGTTGCGTCCGCCATCTTGGAATAAAAAATAAACGCTAGATTCGAAATCAGGGCCCCTGAAAACCTTTTAGACGATATGCGACATCATTTTTTGAAAAAAAAGTGATGTCCGCCATCTTGGAATAAAAAATAAACGCAAGATTCGTAATCAGGGCCCTTAAAAACCCTTTAAAAACGATACCCCACATTATTTAATGAAAAAAAGGTGCGCCCGCCATTTCGGAATTTTAAAAAATCCATATGCTCTAACATGGAAGAAAGAAATATGTATGGTGATGATAAATATTAAAAAAAAAAAACAAGAAAAATAATTTGGCATTCTACAAATAGAATATATATCTTTCGGGAATTGTGCGAGTCCATATGCTCCCCCATGTCCGCCTCGTAACATAGTGGTAGCGCATTTGGCTACCGTGCATGGGGTCGCGGGTTCGATTCCCGTCAAGATGAAATATTTATTTTACATGTTAATTTCATCATTTAATATTTCATGTGCGATACCTTGGACTGGTCTGAAGCGTAAGACTGATCATCCTACCTTCATGGCTCCCGATGACAAACGGCAAAATTTTTTATCGGGACGGCATTATTTTTTGTTTTCTAATGTTATGTTTATTTTCTCAATAAAGAACACTTCTCCATGTAATAAAATGGTCAATATACACTGTATTGCTGTACCGTTGGGTGCGGATAAGGAAAAGTAGTAATAGCATAAATATAAAGATTCTTGTAGCTGGAAGAAGGAAAAAACTGACACAGAATAATATAAAAACATTAAATTTGTTGTTTTCTATCAAATAAAATATTTATATTACTAAAAATACTTGATTTTTTCACCAATGGTTAAAACACCTGGTTTGTGTACGTATACGCATTTTAAATTTTAGGACCAACGGACGTGACCTTCCCGTCCAAAAGCCGAATGGCGAATGACTTTTGAATTTTGAATCGGCTACTGATTCGAACAAAATCTTACAATAGTAATTTGTATGAAAAAATCTTCAAAAAAATAGCGTCTGTTTGACAACGTATTGCGGAAAAACTAAATTGTTTTTTGCCATTATTTTTGATTACAGGATGAATAATTATATTTTTAATAAACTGGTATTATTTTAGAAATGAGGTGTCACTAATAAAGAAACGCCGGCCTAAACGCCACAACGCTATTCGAGAGTTTTTCATAAAATTCGCGAATTTTTTGTGACGTAATTATAGTACTTAAGAGAAAGATTTTTAATCACAGGAAACATCATTATGTTGAGTAGCAAAAAACATTTTTTTATCATAGAAATATAAGTAATTACACATTTAAAACCCAAAACGCCTAACCCTGTTTCGGATCGTTTCGGATCGTTTATCCTTAATACATCGTTTTATAACAAGCGATCGGCCGCCAGTTCCGGCGCATCTTCCCAGGTCAGGTCCACGTCCCGCAGCTATGACGCAAACTGTCTACGGATTGTCAACAGTGGACGTCCAGGACGCCGAGAATCTGATGCCTTGTAAAATAGGCAGCATGGTTTAGGCTCGGGAGGCATACGTTGTATATTGCCTAGTCAGCCGAAACACCTTCGCCGGATGACAGTAGATTCTAAGGGTTGATGCATCCACACCATAGTAGATTCACAAAAATACAAAATCAGCAACAGTTTACAAAGTCTCCACCGCGAGATACTGATTTAGTATTTAGGTAATACTTTGAAGGTTTAACAGAAAGGAGGAAGGGTAGGGGAAACACCTGTTATTGGGACTTAAGTATGTTATTAAATAATATAATAATAAAATGTCATAACTGTCAGAACATAAAAAAATATGCTTGTATAAATATATCAAAGCGTAATAGTTGTGATAAAGATTACCTATCTTCAAATCAATCCCTTTTTTATGCAGAATTGTAAGTCTTTCGGGCGTCCAACCCTTGAACTTATCCCCTCAAGCTAACTTAAATTTGGACGAGATTACACTTTTGCCTATTCCCTTGACAAACTGTCGACATTTCCGGGAGTCTTACAGAATCTCAGAGAATATCGCAATGACTCACCAAATCTCATAGAATTTCACCGCAACCTTTACAAGAGTTATCTCAAGAGAAATCTTGCCACTACTATCCAAGGGTATTTGATGAAATTTTAAAGTTTGGAAACTACTTAAATCCTTTCACTAAGTTGTAACCACTATTAGGTAATTCCATTGATTTCAACACTTTCATCATCATCATCATCATTCCATACCCGCTCCCTATGTGGAGCATATGGATTCCACAAACTGCCTCCAGGCCAAGCGATCGGCCGCCAGCTTCCGTGCTTCCTCCCAAGTCAAGTCCACGTCCCGCAGCTCTGACGCAAGCTTTCGGTGAATTGTCAACAGTGGACGTCCAGGACGCCGAGAACCTGATGCCTTGTAAAATAGACAAGCATGGTGGCGGCTCTCGGGAGGCATACGTAGTATATGGCCTAGCCAGCCGAAACGCCTTCGCCGGATGACAGTAGATACCAAGGATTGTTGAGTCCGTGGCCTCACTTCCACCGCACACCTAATATTCTAATAAGACACTTTTTCTCAAAATTCAGAAGTCTGCTATTTTGGGCCCTGGTTGGGTGGCATGATTCGCAGCCATAAAAGAAAACAGGTGTGAAGCAGGGGTTTTAAAGGCGGAATTTTGCTTTAACCGATTAAACATCCGATTATTTAAAAAAAAATTAAACAAATTTTAAAAATGTAGAAATATGACGTTCTGTACTTTGTACTTCTACTACAATTTTTTTTTATTTTTAAAATCATTTTTTTTAGTTAATCTTTTTTTTTTTATAGTAAAAAAAGGAACATTTGAGTTCTCATGATATATTCAAATATTTCAGTTTTGGGACTGCTTTCAAATAGTCGGAAATAACTGTGTCAGAAAGCAGGAAACAAGTTGTGCTGGAGTGGGACTCGAACCTAGAGATTCTATTGAACCTATTGATCCAAATTTTTTTTTTCAGGATGTGGAGTCCGTTGTGATTGGTGGAACTTGTCAGATCCCCGACCCTCTCTACAAGCTGATTGGCTCCATCATATCCTTCTACATCCCCCTCGGCGTCATGCTGCTGACATATGCTCTAACCGTGCGGCTCCTGGCCAGGCAGAGGTCTGGTTTAGGGCCCATATTCTGCGCATCTGCGTGGCTCCCCGGTACCCCAGGTAAAAATATATTTTTAATTATTTATATCATATCTAATCAATGGTCTATGAGTATTAACTAACTAACCAACTAACCTTATTTCGCCTTGTATTGTAGTGTCATGGATCGAAGGTCGTATAATACCTATGTATCAGTGGCGTATTGTCCATGCATGCGTTAAATGCTCCGCATGCCTAAATACAAAAAAAAACAATTCTCCATACATAAATGTAGCATAAACTAACTAACTAACGAGGATAGAACGCAACACCACTCTGTCCTGGCATACTTCTCTTGCTTCATCCACATTCATACATCTTCTCATGCACGCACGTTGATTATTCCGACTTCTTACATGCCCACTTTGTTTTAATTGGTCATGCCATGTCTTTCTCGGCCTACCTTGACTTCTACATCCAGGCACAGTCGCGTCATATATTTTTTTTTAGCCGTTCTTTCATCATCCATTCGCTCTACATGACCGAACCAACGTAGAAGACCTTTCTTAATTTTGTCGATAATGCTTATCTCAGCCTTGCATTCTGCTCTAATTTCAACATTAGTGCCCCTATCATACATAGTTTTACCACACATTCGCCTGAGAGATCGCATTTCAACTGCATTCAATTTACTTTCATCCTTAATGTATGAGTATTAATAATTATTATTATATTATTAGCTCCAATATTAAATGAAATCTTCGGAAATTAGAAGTGAATAAAACTGCCGTAAGTCTGGTTGAAAAAACTTGAAGAGGTTTATTGCTATTTCACTTTAAAAACCTTAGTCTAAGAATTATGACAATAAACAAACAAAATGGTGTACATTGTTTAAAGTTTTTTTTAACTGAGATTTTGACAGTAAACTTGTTGAAAACACAAAATCATCATCATCATCATCATACCACATCCGCTCCCTATGTGGAGCATATGGAATCCACCAACTGCCTCCAGGCCAAGCGATCGGCCGCCAGCTCCCGTGCATCCTCCCAATCCAAGTCCACGTCCCGCAGCTCTGACGCAAACTGCCGATGAATTGTCACCAGTGGACGACCATGACGCCGAGAACCTGATGCCAAACACAAAACCAATTGCCATTTATTCACATTTTAACAAAAGCTATCAAGTACGCAATGATATAATAAAATAATTTGTAAATGTTTAATATTAATAAATTTTCTATGTCTACCGGCTTTGTGACTTCGTCAGGGTAAATACAACTAAACCAACATGCAAATACCACTCCATCTTCATCATAGCAGATTCCCAAAAATAAAAAATCGACATGCAGATTAGACACATACTTCACTAAGCCACCACCATGGGTTTCTGATTTTATTATAAGCTAATGATTTAAAACATAATATTAAAATTTGGACCACAAAGTTAATGCTTTAAATATTAATAAATGTGTAAATTTTTATTAGAAATATCGTTTACAACTCTTTTCACGGGACTTATCTTCAAAAATTAAAAGCTCTGAATGATTGGGCGTCTACCAATATCTAATAAAAGCTGTTTTTTCAGCTCCATATAAAATGCTTAGACGGATCCTCTAATACATAAATATATATGGGTTTTCGAATAATCATAGTACCTACATAATCAATGAAAATAGATACCTTAACGGCTCGTTGAATGGAGAAATGTCCCATATTTTTTAATTTCCGTAATTTTTTTTGTGAATAGCAATGAATATTTGAAAATTTTTCTGTGAAAAATATATAATTTTGAATTCAAAAGATTCCTCTTAAAAAAATATTTCAAAACGGATTGACCGAATGCTTTAAAAGCACCCGTCTCCTAAGCGCACAAAAAGGGTCGTGCTGAATATATAGTTGATGCGTGGAACCAGCGAAGCAGCTTTGTACTTTTTTCTAATTTAGGCGCTACTTACATCAAAACTTGGTTAAAAATATTAATAGACGCATTTTACTATATAATGACCTGTTTGGCGGGAAGTCGTGATTATGGTGTTTTAAAAATTAATTACGGATAAAATAATGAAAACAAAACGCCAAAAAAAAAGTTCGTACCTAAGATATTAATTATCATCTCAATAAAATTGCCCTGTTGTCCATTGTCCATATTTACCAAAAAGGTAAATATTTAACGTAGATACCACGACATTTTTTCAATTATAAAAACATTACGTGTATTATAAAAATGAAAACAATGACCTAGAAAAACGCTAATGGCCATATTGATATAAGGATTCCTAAATAAGTGTTTGTGTAATTAACTATACAAGTAGCACATTAATTAACAAAAAGTCCAAAAAAATGTTATTGAAACGTTCTTTTTAATTTTTATAACAGTTCTGTAATGACAGGACCGATCGACGCCGACGAGACGCTGAGTATAGAAAATATTAATTACTTTTGTTTTGTACGTGAAATAACGTTATTATATGTCTCGACGTTAATTAGTCAGTATAATGACTTCGCGGTTTTAATTCATTATGTTCTTTTTATCTGATTTTTCCTTTATAATAATGTGTTGAAATAATAAACAGGAATGATCATTACTCATTTGTGAAGGACCTGTTATTTTTAGGTTTTAGCCCACTATACACCGTGTCCCACGATGAGACCGCGAAACTCCGGAGGGTGATTGTTCATGGTATTCTGAGAAAAAAAGAAAGTTTTTTGATCCGGGCATTTCCAATAATTAATTTTTAAAAAGTATTCATAAAAAGCGACGAGTGTAATACTGGCTTCTGTTTGAAGTGCTAGCGGCGGCGGGGTGGCGGTGGGCGGGGAGGAGTGGGGGTCCGCTCTGGTACGCCTTGTGTACGGACATTCAAAATTCGAATTTCATATCTGAATCTTTAGTTTAAGTTTCAAAAATATGTGATTTCTTCGCGCTTATTGGTGCAGGTCACGTGGTGTGAGCAGTTCAAAAAATTGACGGTATTACACGCGTGAATTTTTATTCATATTTTAATAATTTTTTTAAGAAATTAGAATTGAGTTTTTTGAAAAAACTTTCTTAATATTTTTTTCTCAGAATATCATGAATAATCACCCTCTGGAGTTTCGCGGTCTCATCGTGGGACACGGTGTATACGGGACAGTTTACTACACAGTTTCCTGTGCAGTCTGAAAACTGTCCGTTATTAAGCTAAAACTGCATGAAAAACTGTGCGCTAGTGTCAGATTCTCACTGTGCTCTAATTCCACACATTTTTTCACACAGTTTCGGCGCGCGCATCACCCGCAGCGATTACGACAGTGTAATGACGTACTTGGTCAAGCCATGTCTTTCTCGGCCTTCCGCGGCTTCTACTACATCCAGGCACACTTGTATTTTAAACTTCTTTTTCTTCTTTCTTCTTCTTTTCTTCTTCCACATGCACTATAAAAAAATTGATAATATTTAGTATGCTAAAAAGCATTTCAAATTTTGAACCATCATCATCATCATTCCATATCTGGTATCTGTGTGGAGTATACGGACTTAAAAATATTTCGTATTTAATAAAAATCCGTTTGTAAAACAAACAATTTTTAACAAAAGGCCTTTTACGTAGTGAGTCCTTCAAATTTAATACTATTTCGATTTATTTTTGCAGAATTTCATATACGGGCCTTTAGTAGGCAGATATTATTTTTGTGGGGCTTTGCCCCTTTGCCGGCATGGAGAACCGTTACTGATGACGTCGGTCGATTAGATTGTGAGCCAGCGCAAATTGAAACAAAGGCCACGTACGTGATTCGCCCGCAAAAGGTACATTCTAACCGAACAGAACAAATGTTCAGCGAGATGAGTGGGTTAAAAAATGTACGAAGAATTCCAATTTGAACCCGGATTCTGTTCTATTTTTAAAAATGTTCCGGAATTAAAAAGTAGTTTGAACATGTCAATTTTCCCGCTGATACACGAAAAAGTTGTTGTGAATTGTGGAAACTTCGTAGATTTAACAACAGATGGCTGACAGGTTGTTTTACAGAATGCGAAAAACATCACTTTTTTGGGACGTTATTTTAAAAAGGTTCTAACAAACTTTAATAGTTAAATGCATATTTTATAAAAAACAATTGTTTTGACAAAATACAAAACACCTATAAAATTCGTGATGATCCGACGTTAAATCAGAAAGCTACCAGTTTTTCGAAAATTCCAAAAAATAATAAAAAATTAATCTTTAAATAGATATTACTCTGACAATGGGGATGTTATTACTCATCAAGTGAACACTTTACCCAACTAATAACAGGTCATCAGCCCTATTTAACTTTAAATATCCATACTCCATTCCAGAGCTTCTTCATCCCTGCTGAGATAAAGATAAATAACAATATGGGAAATATTCAACATTTTTTAATTCCGTTTTTTTTGTGTGTGAATTGTAATGAATATTTGAATTTTTTTTGTGAAAAATAAATATTATAAAATCCAAAAGATCCCTTGTAAAATATATTTAAAAACGAAGCTTATAAAAACAGATGCTTTAAAAGCACCCGTCTCCTAAGCGCACAAAAAGGGTCGTACTGAATATATAGTTGATGCGTAGAACCAGAGAAGTGGCTATGTACTTTTTTCTATTTAAAGCGCTACTTAAATAACTTGGTTAAAAGTTAAAATATGGATCGATGTATTCTACCATATTGATCTACCATACCTATCATATCCTGTTTTGACCTGTTTTGGCGGGAAATCGCGATTACGATATTTTGAAAATTAATTACGGACATGACAAAAATACAACAAAAAAAATTTGTACCTAAGATATAAATCACCATCTAAAAATTGTCCCTCAGTCCATTGATGCAATCCTGTCCATGGTTAAAACATTTTACTAAATTCTAGAATTTTGTCCGCATCGTGGAGTAGTGGATAGCGCGTTGGACTACCATTAATAAGATCGCAGGTTCGATCAACGTGATGCGGTTTTGACATTAACATTTCCATAATATAACTTGCACTGACGCTGAAGCTCAATGCTTATCATATAACCCTCGTGTAACAAGACGATAAAGATACAATGCACTTGGTGTACCAATGCATTGCCCTACGCACCATTAGATGCGATGAAATAAAAAAAAATGTAGTATTTAAAATAATTATATGTAGCAAACAATTTTCCTTATTTTCCCGGGCTCAAAGTTTCCACACTTCACCGCAAAACATTTTAACGTAATTGCTACCCGGATAAATAAAACCCCCGAGGGTAGTCACTTTAAAAAAATGCTCACGTTACAGTGAAATCTGCATCTCAAAATTTCTAGTGTTAAATTTCATACAACACATAGTTTCTGGTATTATTTATTGTACCTCAACGTTATAACTTAGCACCTGAAACAATGATGTTTATTTTACATGGATAAGCTATTTTCTTCTGTTCCTTGTCATGTCTTAGTTCTAGGAAGATGTTAATGAATGTGGAAAAGTCAAATGTGATGGTTTTTGAAAGAAATGTGAATATGACCGTATGTAATATTATAGTAAATGGAGACAGATTGAAGCAGGTTGAAGAATTTGTATATTTGGGAAGTATGTTTACAAGAGACGGAAATGTGGATAAGGACATTGAGAGAAGGGTTAGTGCCGGAAACAGAGTTAATGGTGCCTTGAAATCGATAGTGGCAAATGAGAACTTATCGAAAAAGCAAAATTGGCAGTACACAATGGAGTTCTGGTACAAACCCTTATGTATGGTAGTGAAGCGTGGTGTTGGAAAAAGAAGGATGAAAGTAGACTGAATACTGTTGAAATGCGATCTCTCAGGCGAATGTGTGGTAAGACTATGTATGATAGGTGTACAAATGTCGAAATTAGAGCAGATTGCAAGGCTGAGATAAGCATTATCGATAAAATGAAGGAAAGGCTTTTACGATGGTTTGGAAATGTGGAGCGAATGAGTGATGAAAGAACGGCTAAAAGAAGTTTAAATGCAAGTGCGCCTGGATGTAGAAGCCGTAGAAGGCCGAGAAAGACGACATGACCAAGTACAACAAGTACTTAAATGTGGACATGTGAAAAGGCGGGAATAATCGAAGTATGCGCATGAAAAGATGTATGAATGTAGAGGAAGCAAAGGAAGTATGTCAGGACAGAGTGGTATGGCGTTTTATCCTCTCTGCCTACAAATGGCGTGATGGTTAGTTAGTTAGTTAGTTAGAATCTGAGCATAAAAAAGTTTTTTTCATGTAAAAACTTTCGAACGTACCGTAATTTAAGTAAAATTGCACAAATTCGTATTAAAATACGCTTTTTGCTTCTATTTTCTTCATGGATAGTTATGTAGATTTAATATCAATTTGTAAGAGTTTCAAACAAAAATCAACTTCTTATTCAATTTCGATTTTTCAACATGCACGGTAGTCAAATGTGTTACCACTATGCTACGTGGCGGACAAAACGTAAGAGTAACTAACAGAATATACATATATAAAATTACGTAAATAATTACATTCAAAATATATCTAGTTTGGTTATAAAAAATATAATATTATTAGCTTCTATAAAATAAATGCCAACTCAATCATACCACTCTTTATAACCACTTATGCTTGAACTGAACTGAATTCATTCAACTTCTTATTCAAGAAATAATTAATTGTTGTACCCTTGATAAAGAGACACGTGTTGCCTCGAAACCGGTCGAGAGTTAGATTAATAAAAAAGTTAAAAACAAAGTTTTTTCTTTTTAAATACTTTTATTGAAATGATCAAGATACACTGCGCTCGGTGTACCAATGCAGTGCCCTATGCACCATTGGAAAGTAGTAGTAGTAGTAGTAAATTTTTATTTTGAAAACCAGTTATCCTTTTTTCCTCTATACAATATGCGTAATAATAAGTTTACGCCTACCCATGAGTAAAATACACGAATAACATAATACGATAAGGGGGAATTTATTTATGGTGGTGAAATAATACTCCTTTCTGGGAAGTGTTAAAGTTAGTGGTAGTAGAGAATTATCTCCACCAATTTGTAGAGTAAAATAAAAGGTAATATTTCTAATAGTTAGATTTTTGATACAATATAAGGTTAGGCTTTTATTTTGTAGGCTTATGGGCATACTCCACCATGTGACACGCGGCCGTTTTCCCATACAAACGTTTTCCTCGAATATCTCTCTGGAATTTAACATTAGAGCAATGATTTTTTCACACATTTTAGATATTAACTAGATTCGTGTTTGCATAGTTTTATTTTTATCGTTTTTATTAATCTCTTTTAACAAATAAAATATCAAAAAAATAAGACGTTGCAAACACGCATCTGGTAGATATAAATAATGTGTAAATAACGCTTATTTATTATGATAATAATCAACTGATATTTGTCTCCAGCGCTTAAATATTCAGAACCTATTTCCCAACATTTACACCACACTCCACACACGTACCACAATACAACATGTACACAACATAAACATTTCAATTACTTGTTTTCTCACTCTTGATGTCCTCAGAAATTTATTCTGTACATTGTGTTGTGTACTTAATTGGTGATGTTATATATTGCCTTAAATAATATTTATGTCAATTTATTATACCTTATACATAGCTCTACGTGCATAACATTAAAATCAACTTCATCATCATTTCAGCCCGTTGAGGTCCACTGCTGGACATAGGCCTCCCCCTACCGTCTTTACTCCTCCCGATCCTGCGCCGCCCCCATCCACTGTCTTTCAGCAGACTTTCTGATGTCGTCCACCCATCTCATCGGTGGACGTCGTGAGGCCTCTGGTTTCTCGGTCTTCACACCAGAACGCGTTTTGTCCATCTGTCGTCCGTCATTCTGGCTATGTGACCGGCCATTTCCACTTCAACCAAGCTCCACCACGCTCCACCACCTTTGTCTAGCGTCGGATCCAATCGTTCCTTTTTCGGTCTCTTAATTTTATTCCAAGCATAATTCTCTCCATGCTCCTCTGTGCAACTTGCAACTTATTGGAGGATTGCTTGGTCAGAGTTTCCGCGCCATAAGTAAGAACGGGCAGAATGCATTGGTTGAACACTCGAGTCTTGAGTGAGTTGGGGATGGAGCTTCGGAATGTGGAATTTAGTTTAGCTTTAGCCAAGAAAGATTTATCCTCCTATCCACCTCGCTGGTCTGATTGTCTCTGCCGATGGTGATTTTGTGACCAAAAATAAACATAGTTTTCGACTTTTCCACAAGTATAATTCTTCCATCTGTGTTGACGTTTGTCATCAATTTCGTATTGGCTACGTTCATCTTGAGTCCAATTTTGGCCGATTCTACCTTTAGGTCTTAAATCATCCCAGTCATCTCATCAAGGCTCTCGGATATAAGGACATTAAAATAAAAATATATAACATTAAAATTAAAATGTATAAATAAATAAGCCAAAAAATCTTTATAATAGTTTATTCATGAACATCTTCTTGGTGGAAAATAGGTAATAGCTAGTCATTTTACTAGAATTAATGGTCTCTTATAATAATTCATTATCCTAAAAAGTGGCACTAAGGAAAGTAGTTTACCTGAATATAAACTAAGTTTAGAAACAACCCCCTTGCCAGATAATAGTGGGTATAAACCAATAGAATGAGAAGTAGTTAAGGTGTTTAATCTCCATTTCAAACACCCTTTACATATTAGAGATGTTCAATGTTCATATCTGTATTTAAAATTAATTTTATCGATAAATTTATCAAAATGCGAATTAGGTAGTACAAAAGGGGGTTGAACGCTGTTGCAATGCGATCTCTCAGACGAATATGTGGAAAAACCATGTACGATCGAGCAGAATGCTAGGCTGAGATAAGCATTATCGACGAAATGTTATTTTACAATGGTTCGGTCATGTAGAGCGAATGGATGATGAAAGAACGGCTAAAAGGATTTACGATGCGAGTGTGTCTGGTTGTAGAAATCGAGAAAGACATGGAATGATCAAGTACAACAAATACTTGAAAGTGGTCAAGTGAAAAGTCGGAGTAATCGACGTGCGTGCAAGAGAAGATTTATGAATGTGGAGGAAGCAAGGGAAGTATGCCGGGACAGAGTGGTGTGGCGCTCTATCCTATCTGCCTACACCTTCGGGAAAAGAGCGAATACAATTTGTTCAAGGATGAATTCATCTACCTATTTGATTTTTTATACAATTTTATTAATGTACGATTAATTTATGAGAGTGATTTGTTACTGAAAGTCTAACAGTTATTTTCCTTCAATCCTGATATATCACATTTGTTTAAGTATTTCGTATTGACCCGTTGGGATTCGAACCTGCACGAGGTATGCAAGGTAGCCAAAGGTCTATGTTTGTAATTTTATGAAAAATTTCTTGGAATTTTAGTTACCGAAAATTCTGATAAATCTGATAAATAGTATGAATCGACAGTTTTCCCTTCAACTTAACATCTCTAATTCACACTATAAGCTGTTCCAACATCGCATTTAATATCAAAACTTTCAGCACAAAACTTCTTAACAACTCTCCTTAGAAATTTGCTCAAGGAAACTAAATTAATCCTCCCAAATCCTAGGTTTTTATTATCCTGGCAATTTGCGTTGGTCCTGGACGTATTCCTAACATTACCAGGATAATTATTGGGAATTTTAACAGCTTGAAACGGATAATTTATTAATTATTTACAGTCTTTAGCATATTTCAAGGACAGATACGTGTAAAACTAATATCGAATCCTGCTATCAGGAACATCCCAAATCATGTATTAAAAAAGATATTAATTATCTACTATCGTCCTTTATTATCGAATTCCATTCTTCGCTTCCATACAAAAGGGTTGGAACCTACCTGAAATTTATTATGAACTGCTAATAATTTAGCCTTTTCGATATCATCATCATTATCATCATACCATATCCGCTCCCTATGTGGGAGCATATGGAATCCACAAACTGCCTCCACGCCGAGCGATCGTATGAAAGTTGTCTGGAGATCGGATGTTTACTCGGTTAAAACAAAATGCCGCCTTTATAACTCCTGCATCACACCTGTTCTCCTCTATGGCTGCGAATCATGGCACCCAACCAGGGCCCAAGATAGCAGAATTCTGGTTTTGAGAATAGGTGTCTTAGTAGAATTTTAGGTGTGGGGTGGTTTGACTTTTTAAGGAACACAGAGGTGAGGCAACGGACACAGCAACCCTTGGTATCTACTGTCGTTCGGCGAAGGCGTTTCGGCTGGCTGGGCCGTATACTACGTATGCCTCCCTAGAGCCTTTACCAATGCTTGCCTATTTTACAAGGCATCAGGTTCTCGGCGTCCTGGTCGTCCACTGTTGACAATTCGTCGGCAGTTTGCGTCAGAGCTGCGGGACGTGAACTTGACTTGGAAAATGCACGGGAGCTGGCAGCCTTTTCGATAAGCATCATTTATTTTTTACGACAGACTTTCAATGCTGTTTAAATGCGATCTCTCAGACAAATGTGCGTTAAGACTATGTATGATAGGTACACTAATATCGAAATTTAAGCAGAATGCAAAACTGAGATAAGCACTATCTAAAGGTCTTGTGTAAACGGTGGTTTAACCATGTCGAGCATTTTTTTGTGGGATGATTTTTTTAATTCGACCCATGGTATTCGAGAAAATCGATTATGAAGTTCATTTTTTCCCAATAAATTATAGCAAATTGTTATCAAATATCATTTATTTAGTCAAATTAATACTATCCATAAAGATAACAAAACTAAAAACCGAACTTTTATAAGAATTTGTGCAATTTTATTCAATTAACGGTACGTAGGTACATATAAAAGCTTTTACGAGAAGAAAAAAAATAAAGCTCGTCAAGATTCAAGTCACATTATTACACAATCGACTCTAAATTTGATGTAGATTCACCTGTTTTCGGGTTGTACCACGAGTTTTTTTACTCCATATATGTATATTAATTATTAACCACTGTTAATATAATATATAAATTGGCAGTTCATAATGCAGTTCTGGTTAACCCTTATGTATGAAAGCGAAGTATGGAGTTGGAAAAAGAAGGATGAAAGCAATCTGCATGCAGTTGAAATGCGATCTCTCAGGCGAATTAGTGGTAAAACTGTGTATGATAGGTAAACAAAAAAAGCAGAATGCAAGGCTGAGATAAGCATTATCGACAAAATTAAGAAAAGTCTTTTACGTTGGATCGGTCATGTAGAGCGAATGGATGATAAAAAAACGGCTAAAAAATATATGATGCGACTGTGCCTGGATGTAGAAGTCGAGAAACGCCGAGAATGACATGGCATGATCAAGTAAAACAAGTGCTTGAAAGTGGGCATGTAAGAAGTCGAAATAATCGACGTGCGTGCATGAGAAGATGTATGAATGTAGAAGAAGCAAAGGAAGTATGTCAGGACAGAGTGGTATGGCGTTCTATCCTCTCTGCCTAAATGGCGTGATGGTTAGCTAGTTAGTATTCAAGTCACATTATTACACAATCGACTCTAAATATGATGTATATTCACCAGTTTTCGGGTTGTACCACGAGTTTAGTTACTCCATATATATTAATTATTAACCCCTGTTAATATAATGGGAATATCAAATACCCACAGGTAAGATGTATTTTACGAAAATTATTTTGCTATTATTATGATAAAGTTTATTAGGTTTCATATTATTCTATTAGTACATCACGATAAAAGCTATTCTTAGAAATAATGGCGATATCCATAAGGCTGCTTCTCATATATTTCAAAATAGCAGAGGTCGTGTGGAATTCATTATAATTTTATCATACTTGGGTTATTTGTTATTTATATATTTATTATTATATTTTTATTTATTGTCCGCCTCGTGGCAAAGTGGTAGCGCATTTGGCTACCGTGCATGAGGTCGCGGGTTTGTTTACCGTAGGGGGTCAACATAAAATATTTATTTACATGCGATATTCATATTCATATTTCATGTGTGATACGTTGCACTGGTACTGAAGCGTAAGATTAATCATCTTACCTTTATGTTATAAAATAATCAAGATACACTGCACTTGGTGTACCAATGCAGTGCCTTATGCACCATTGGGTGCGGATAAAGGAAAGTAGAAGAAGTTGTATCAAAATATAAAAAAAAAAAATTACGTATGTAGGCTTGATAATGTCCTTGTCCAAAAGTTTTTTTTTTACCGCGTTTTAGGGGAAAATGTTCAGTTATTTTCAGAAAACTGTACAGTCTGTCAAAAGACATGCTAAATATGTATAGTTTTTAATCGCGTTCATAAGTTATTATCGTATGTTTGCACACAGAAAATTGTTAATAAAGCTAATAGTGTATATATTTTATTTGTTTTTTAAGTTGTTCAAAGCATTTAATATAGGTATCAATATTTACTTAAACGTTTATAAAAAAAACATTTATTGTCAGGCCAGCCAAACGTTGTCACGCGGACTATTCAAAATTCCACACAGTTTTCGGTTTATACGGAACAGTTTGGAAACTGCACAAGAAATGGTACAGTTTTCTGTCCCGTATATAGTGGCCTTAATAGGGTTCTTCCCGATAGCATGAATACCCTTGAAAACGTTATAAATATTTAAAGTATATTTTTACAATTCCAACGATATAAAACACAATGATCGAAAATTTTGTTTTCATTTAAAATGTATGTTTTAAAAACACGAAATTACGAGTGACTTTTAACGCCCGTTATTGGCTAATGACGTCATACCCGTCCACCGTGAAAGGCGTGAAATTCATTCCGTAGTGACTGCCATATTGCTGTGACGTCACACCGCATGCGCGCCAAATGGAGGATTTTGCGAGCGATTTGAAAAAGTGCTATTTTAAACCGCGCTAGAAAATTCATATGACATGGTAAAAAAAAATTAAAAAATTCCCTTGATATTGTAATTTTTCAATCAATTTTTTGAAATAAAAAATCGGGAAGAACCCAATTGTGCTGCTCTAAAGGCTATAGGCACTGAAAGTAGGGATATGCAGAGACCAAGCCCCCCCATCTTGTAGATAGACATCCAAATGTTAATAAATATTGATAAATCGCCTGCTTGTCTACTGATTTAAAGACATAACCTGTCTTTTCGTCAGGACTAAAAAGTTTACTTATTGGTTTCACAGCGCCTGATATATGTACATTATTATTTAGCAAGTATTCTAAAAATTTTACCTGTTTCCGCGTGGGCGTAAACAAAGTTTAAAAGTTAAGCTAATTCATGTTTAATATCGCTACAGTATTGATTTCATCCCCCGGCTGCGCTCGTGTATGGTATAAACATACTATCAATTACCAGAATCAATCAACATATCGTGTTTCACTCCCCCGCAAAACCCATTATACTGAACCTATGTAGCACAGTTTGTCAGATTAAATAGAAATTGATATAAGTGTGACTCAAAAATCGGCGCCATGGGTGTAAGAGTGGAAAAAGCTAAGCCGTGCATTTATATTATGGACATAATTTTTAAGAGAAAGATCAGTAAAGATTTTAAAAAAATTGTTAATTAAAAACACATGATAAATACACAATCAAAATTAACATAAATCTCACAAAGGTATGGTATGTAATGAAAATAAAGACGGAAAATATAAAAATAAGGATATGAGATAAGATATATAAACACAATTTTTTTTAGGAATAAGAAAAATAATGAATAGAAGCTTTAATAATTCTACATAAGAAAAAGAAAGAAGAAGAAGAGAATAAAGATAAAATATAAGTACTTAACAGTGATTTATGAATGGTTATGTTAAACATTATAGAAAAAATGAATCTATATTTACAGTATTTATCCAACTCTGAATAACTAACTATCTGAGCTATCGTTAGGTATCTGAGTTTATTATACTAACTAACTAACTAACCATCACGTCAATTCCCCGTAGGGGTAGGCAGAGATGATAGAACGCCATACCACTCTGTCCTGACATACTTCCTTTGCTTCCTCTACATTCATACATCTTCTCATGCACACACGCCGATTATTCCGACTTTTCACATGTCCACTTTCAAGTACTTGTCGTACTTGGTCATGCCATCTCTTTTTCGGCCTTCCTCGGCTACATCCAGGCACACTTGCATTTAAACTTCTTTTAGCCGTTCTTTCAGCACTCATTCGCTCCACATGACCAAACCATCGTAAAAGCCCTTTCTTAATTTTGTCGATAATGCTTATCTTAGCCTTGCACTCTGCTCTAATTTCGACATTGACTCTGAATATATTTTTCAAATAATGAAAAATTAGGGAAATTTGATAGCATCATTTTACTGTCAGAAAAAAAAATTAAGGAGTCTAGAGGAATTTAAATGTGCGATTGTGCATGTCTCATAATAATACCATTGTAAGAGAATCAGTATGTTATTAGTGTGTTCCATCGCTATCGTTGCACAGTTTACACCCGCGCTGTCCAAGCAGGTACGAGGTCCTTACAAGGCATTGGAACCCCCTCGTTTGACTTCCCTCGTGGTGTAGAGGTTAGCGCGTTGGGCTAATGAGTGAGGTCGCATGTTCGATTCCTGATGGGTTAATAATGAAATATTTAATACAATGTGATGTTTCACATAAACATTTTTTAAAGCCTTGAACTGGTGCTGAAGCGTGAGACTGATCATCTTGTCTATATGTAACAAAGAATCATGTAATACAGTGCCCTATGCACCATTTCTAGTGGATAAATCGTCGTCGTAGTGGTGAATAGAGCTAACCCACATACAATACATATTATGTGGCTTAGCTCTCTTCACCATCTCGGCGACGAAGTATAAGGAAAAAAAAGACTTCTACTACTACTACTACTATCCCTTATCCACACCCAATGGTGCATAGGGCACTGCATTGGTACACCAAGTGCAGTGTATCTTGATCATTTTAATACATGAAGATTAGGTGATCGGGCTTACGATTCAGAACCAGTCCAAGGTATCACACATGAAATATTAACATGAAAATCACATGTAAATCAATATTTCATGTTGTCAATCGAACCCCGACCTCATGCGCGGTAGCCAAATGCGCTACCACTATGCCACGAGGCGGACAAAAAACTTTTCAAAACTTTTAAATATCATATTTTATATATAAGATGGTGTGGGCCGTCATTAGCGATTCTGTGGAAATTAAAAATAATGCATAATAATTACGGTGGCGCGGCGCTATAATTATTATCCAGGAAACTATTAGGTTAGGTTAAACAAAGCCGGAACAAAGCGGGGTGTTGAATTAATTAGAAATATGCCATACATAATGAACCGCGTCTCTGCGGTAATAATCTAGGCTTTGCAAACTGTATTTTGTGAAGGAAAAAAATACGGTACAAAAACGAAATTTTTAAGCTTAAATAAAAAGGTACTATCATCTCCCGAAATGTTTCATATGTAATACCTTGGACTGACACTGAAGCTTAAGACTTATCATCTTGCCTTCATGTAACGAAGGATCAAGATTCACTGCACTTGGTGTACCAATGCAGTGTCCTATGCAGCATTGGTCGCGAATAAGGGAAAGTAGTAGCAGTAATAGTAATCACCTCTCAGCCTGTTTGTGCACTGAAGGCTTCGAACAAGAATTCACTAGAAGGGACGTTTCGTTACAAACTTTCTAAAAATATCCGCTTCCTAGGGTTAATTTCATAACACTTCTTACTATCAAATTCCACCCTCTGAAGACTAAGTGCTAACTTAGGCCAATACATGAAACGTGTGACGTGGATATCTAGTGATGACGTAGATGCCTATTGATTACGTAGTGAGTGACGTACTGGGTAACTAGACACCTCAGACACGTTAGTATTTTTCAAGTATGGAATGTCAGTTCTCTGAAATTCTGGTTCGAAATCTTGGACTGAAATCCTTCAGTACATCCGTAAATCATTGTTTTATTATTTTTTATCCGACTCGTCTTGTAGTGGATGTCGTATTCTACTATACATCAGACTACGGGTTCGATTCCCAAGGGGTCAATACGTAATTTATTTTTTAATGTTTATTTTTTCATAAAAAACATTTTATATGTGCTATCTTGGACTGGCACTGAAGTGTAAGACTGATAATCTTGCCCTCATCTAACAAATGATCAAGATTCACTGTACTTAAATAAATAAGATGTCTCAAAGATTTAAACTCGTTTGTTAACTTTTAACTATTTTACAAGTCTTGTGTGAAAGAAACTGTCTCTAAATTACAATTTAATAGACTTTCTACTCGCGAGACTAATTAGATAGATTTACTGTCAACAGTTTGAGATCCACCAGGTCTCTTGAGCAAGGCCATTACCGTGTCTTGTAAAAACTAAACCGTGGATCGCAGGTAAAGCAGATGGCACTCCCAAGAGGGAGATAAAAACCCTTCTCTCTCCTACCCATCCTCCCTTCTTAAGGATCATTATTTATTTCATTCACAGCTACGATCCTCTCTTATAGTCGAGTGAATATAAGGTTTTAGAATTAAACACACTTCAGTAGATTGTTTTTTTTTTAACAACATTTTGAGTGTGTCCAAATACGTGTAGATAAAAACTGGAACCCATAACATCATCATTATCATCCACAAACTGCCTCCAGGCCAAGCGATCGGCCGCCAGCTCCCGTGCATTCTTCCAAGTCAAGTCCACGTCCCGCAGCTCTGACGCATACTGCCGACGAATTGTCAACAGTGGACGACCAGGACGCCGAGAACCTGATGCCTTGTAAAATAGGCAAGCATGGTTAAGGCTCTCGGAAACCCATTACGGGCTAACATTCAATTAAAATTTGATATCTCAACGGAGACGAGAAATTTTAAAGGGAATATGACCTGTCATTGGCTGGATTAAGTGGCCACTTGATGAATTGTAACATTCCCCTTTTTGCCTAGTATTTGATATCCATATCTGCTAATTTTATCAGACTTTGTATATATACAGTAAAATGGCACAACGTTTCACATATAACAACCATAAAGGTTTCTGCTAAAAATGCTTAGCAATTTTCTTAATGGATGACAGAGTGTTTACATTCATGTGAACCGCTATTTTTTCTAAGAAAGAAGTTTCTTAGAAAGGTGCAGGCGGTAAAAAGGCACCATATCAAAATTATTTTAATGGAAATTTAAAAAAGGAAATATCTTATTGAATGATAAGTTCAAAAATTTAATTAAAGGACTAAAATATTACCCTTACCATTTAAATACTACTTAAATATATCAACAACGCTCTGCAGTATAAATTGATGAGTCAAATTAATTGTTTTCATTAATAAGGGGTGTTTTTTCATCCCCGGGGGTGTGATGGTTGCTAAAATAATTAAGAAACCCGACACCTAACAACGGAATTACAAATGAACTCAATTTGCAAACCCAGAGGAAAATATACATCATAATGGTAATTAAAATAGAACTGAGAATTCTTTCATGATTAAAGTTTCAGGAATCTGAAAGCCTTAAAGAATTTTCAGGATTTCTAGGTACTGAATTTCTCGATCGCGATAAAAATAGAGTTTCAAACTTATATGAATAATTATGCGGTTTTTGTTACCTTTTTATTTACATAAATTCGTTTAAAGTATTCTACATTGAATGCAGCATTTTTTGTTTTCCGATTTTCGCACACATTTCGTTTAATTTGATTTTTTTTGCGAATGTAGAGCGAATAGATGATGAAAGAACGGCTAAAAAAATATATGATGCTACTGTGCCCGGATGTAGAAATCGAGGAAGGCCGAGAAAGACATGGCATGATTAAGTAAAACAAGTGCTTGAAAGTGGGCATGTAAGAAGTCGGAAAAATCGACGTGCGTGCATGAGAAGATGTATGAATGTGGAGGAAGCAAGAGAAGTGTGCAAGGACAGAGTGGTGTGGCGTTCTATCCTCTCTGCCTACCGCTTTGGGGAAATGGCGTGATGGTTAGTAGTTAGTTAGTTTGTTTGAATTTTTTTTAAAGATTCTATTCACTATTATGTTAATTTATATCTAGTAATTTCATGTTAAGAATATTTTATTTATCTATTTTAACTCTATTTGTGCAAACTTTCAATTATATTATTTCGTTTATTTATTATACTTCCCAATGTCATGTTAGATTTCCAGTTTACAAATAAATAAATAATATGGTTTTTCAAAAATCAGTCTACGTGTTTCCATTAGAAATGGCTTGTAGTACATCCGATAATTTTTTGAATGGTTTATAGTCCAAATGTTCTATATTTTTTTGCAAGAAGACAAAGGGAAATAAAAATTGAATCCTCATCAAATATTAAAGAATAAAAATTCATTTTAATTTACATGCATATTTTATTACAAAAACAAATCGTCTTTTCATTTTTTGGAGAATTTAATATACATATTACTTATTAAAAAAATTATGTTGTTTATTTTTATTTCCAGAGAGACGTAACACGTGGCGCCGCACGACCAGCAGCAGTCGCAGCACGCCACAGCACGTGGCAGCACACTCCGCCGCCAGCACGGAAACCGACCTCGCAGCACTGGACGCGCACGAGTTGTGGCTTCCTGATACAAGGTAGGATTATCCCTTGCATGGAGATGTTGTTATAACATGTGACGTCACACTACCAGCAGTAGTCGTAGCACGCCCAGCACGTGATGGCACACTTCACCGCCAGCACGGAAACAGACCTCACGGCACTGAACGCGCTCGAGCTGTGGCTTCCAGAAACAAGGTAGGAATATTTATAAGGATGAAACTAATAATAACTTTTTCTTCTTCTTTCACCAAGTTCGCTCCTATGTGAAGCATGTGGACATCACTAGATGCCTCCAAGAGACCCTGTCACCAGCCAGCTATCTCGCCTCCTCCCACGTCAGGCCTGCATCCATCAGCTCCACCGAGTAAGATGGTCATCAACTGGTCATGATGGTCATCGATCCTGCTGGCGTAAAGAAGAGGCAGCTCGGGTTCAGGCTCTCCCGAGGCATCCAGAGTACATGCCCAAGCCAGGTCCACCGCCGCATCTTCACGACTCCAGTTATTGGAGGTTGCTGCGTCCGTTCCCGATTCCAGTTTATACTCAAAACAAAATGACGACTTTTCAACTCTTGCATTGTGCCGGTGCCCCTGGCACCTCATGTGAATCCTCATAAACCCTAACTTGAATAAAGTATTAAAAATCGGATTCAAGATTTAAGACTAAATTTTCCGCCTTTTTCAAAAAAAAAATT